>BSBK01002372.1:0-146890 GCA_027943335.1 Chamaecyparis obtusa
TCTCTCCCAAGGAAAGAAATTCCTTGTTGAGAAAAGTTTTCAATTTTCTTAGATTGATAATATATTTGTATCATCTTAAAATGGAAGCACTTCCATCTTGATAGGTTTAGAACCCTCTTTTAGTGTATTTATCATGATAGACTTGCATTTAGGATGTATTTTGCACTTGATTCCTTCATTCTAGGTGAAATTAAGGTTAGGATCTCAAGGATTATCCTTAATTTCCCTTATTTGTGGATCTATTTTCTAGGTAGGACCTAGGAATAGGTCCTCTTGGTCTTAATCATGTTCATCATAGGACTCTGTGCCTCTCTATGGTAATCTGCCCTATTCTGTCATCATTTCTAGGTCTTTGGGCACCCTTGGAACCATCTATTTTCTATTCTGGTTGGATCTGGACCCCTAGATCAAGGTCAAGGTCAACCTTGACTGAGGTCAAATTCAAGGTCATCTTTGACCTAGGTCAGAGTCGAGGTGTTCTTTGACCTCCTTCAAGATTTGATCACCCTTTACAAATTTTGGTCCCAGAGGGCCCTAAAATCAATGTTGGGCTTTCGGATTCGAATGTGGGAGGGTTTTAATTTGAAATTCATTTAATTTTTTCCCTCCTTAGTTGGTTATTTTGATAGGATCATAATTTGAGGTGAAATTTGAATTATGGGTCCTCCCCTATAAAGACTCTCATTTTCCTTCATTTTAGACAACTACACCAAGCAAGACCAAGCAATTTCATGAGCAAGAATCCATCAAGGAGACATAATTGATAGAAGAAAGCAAGAAATGGTGAAGTGAAGATGTATGATTGCAAGAGGATGATATAGAAGATCAAGCCATTTTTGATATCAAGAATTTTTATGAGCACACCATTGTGAACATCTATTTGGAGCAAGAAAGATCCTTTCTTCCTTGATCCACCATTATCAATTTTGAATCATTCAAAGATACAATCATGGGGTAGAAATTATGAATTATGAGTTTGGTAGGAGTAATTTAGCCTTGGGGGCTTGGTATGCTTTCTTATCTTATTCAAATCTATGAATTGCTTTCTCACACATATCCATGCTAGGGTTTCAATCTAGAGGATTAGATCTTGCCATTACACATTCAATACACACACATATTCTATTACAGCTAGCTATTCGTGGAGGTAGAGATCACCAAAATGGAGGTTTGAGTAAGGAAAAACCCTATATAGGAACCTCAAAATACCATTTTTAGATATCTATAGTCGTTTCAAAGAATTGAAGTGTAGATATGAGTACCCTTTTTGTCAAACTTTCAGGATATGCAAAAAAAAAATTTATCAAAGATATTTTAGGTCAAGGATGACCTTTAGTGAGGGGTAATATTGTGCCCCAAGGGAAGATTGTGCCCCGCTATCTAGGTCAAAGTTGACCTGATTCCAAAGAGAAAATTTTTATGGGTTTTGTCTGTTACAATTTTTTGGTCCCGATCCATAACAGAGAAAACCTAGAAAACTTTTATCTCTCTAGAATCAGGTCAACTTTGACTTAGATAATGGAGCACAATCTTACCCCTCACTGAAGGTCATCCTTGGCTTGAAATAGCTCCAATAGAAATTTTGTTCGTAGATCCTGAAAGTTTGATGAAAAGGGTACTCAGATCCGCACTTCAATTCTCAAAACAATGATTGTAGATATCTGAAAATGGTGTTTTGGGGTGGCTATATAGATTTTTTCCTTAGTCAAACCCCCATTTTGGTGATCTCCACCTCACAAATAGCTAGATGTAATAGAATATGTGTGTGTATTGAATGTGTAATTCCAAGATCTAATCCTCTAGATTTATACTCAAGCATGAATAGGTATGAGAAAGCAATGAATAGATTTGAATAAGATAAGAAAGCATACCAAGCCCCCAAGGCTAAAGTACTCCTAACAAACTCATAATCTATAATTTCTACCCCATGATTGTATCTTTGAATCCTTGAATATCGATAATGGTGGATCAAGGAAGAAAGGATCTCTCTTGCTCCAAATAGATGTTCACAATGGCGTGCTCACAAAAATGCTTGATATCAATAATGGCTTGATCTTCTATATCATCCTCTTGTAATCTTGCATCTTCAATTCACCATTTCCTGCTTTCTTCAATCAATTATGTCTCCTTGATGGATTCTTTCTCCTGAAATTGCTTGGTCTTGCTTGGTGTAGTTGTTAAAATTAAGGCAAATGAGAGTCTTTGTATAGAGGTTCCAAGGTGAGGCTCCTAGAGTAACGTGAGGACCCATAATTCAAATTTAACCTCAAATTATGGTCCAATCACAATAACCACCAACTAAGGAGGGAAAATAATTAAATGAATTTCAAATTAAAACCCTTCTGCATTCGGATCTGAAAGCTCGACATTGATTTCGGGGCCCTTCGGGACCAAAATTTTATATTGGTCTAGACCAAGTCATGCAAAGATGTGTAAGTAAGGATGAGACTTATGAAATCATTCATGCTTATCATGATGAGCCATATGGTAGACACTTTACAGTTAAAAGGACAACTATGAAAATATTGACAACTAGTTATTACTGGCCTACACTTCATAAGGATGCAAACAACTATACCAGGAAATGTAATAAATATCAACAGATGAGTCATCCTACAAAGTTAGATGAAATGCCTCTATTTCCACAAATGGTGGTCACACCCATTTGATAAATGGGGTATGGATTCTATTGGTCCTATCGACCCTCTATCTAATGAAAAATCTTACATTCTAGTTTTCACCGACTATGTGGTGTAGGAGCACACCTAGGCTACCTCCATGTTTATTATTTTTGGCTTGTACTTCACTCTAGCCAAGTCAAGAAGAGTAGATTAGTTTGGTTGAAGACTTTAGAAGGTCATTTTCTATGTTGGCTAGGTGTGTTAGTCATTAGGACTAAGGTCACACAATTAGCCTTTGTTAGTTGTTATTAAATTCTTAGTGTTAGTAGTTGACATAGAGTCTTTATTGTGTTCTAAACATACAAGGGAGTTGTAAAGATGCCATAAGGTCGTTAATGACCTTGGATCCTCAAAAAATAGGAGTTTAAGAGTCCTAAGAATTAGGATCATGGCATAAATGAAAGATGCCAATTGTTGCAAAGAAGTTGTCATGACAACATTTGCAATTATTGCAAATGTTGCATGCAACTCGGATAGCTTTGGATCCTCTAAACTTTAGGAGGTGGGGAATTAGACAATAGGCCCTAAAATGAAGGAGATGGCATCTAATGTAAGCCAAGTCTCAAATCTCATTCTGTATGTTGAATGTAATAGTTTTGAAGTGTGTGTATAGATCTCTGCAAGTGTGTTATAGTGAAATTCCTGATACTTTATGTTGATAGTTATATCTTATGGATTTAAAGACCAAAATCTAATGGTTAATTAGTGTTCTATATGCTATTCCAAGACTTTTTCATTTGAAGAGCTAGTTGTTTTGAGATCATTTGTCTTTTGATTTTTAGTGTTTTAGCTAGGGTGTCTAGACTGGTTTTGTTTTGACCAGTCTAAGAACTCATGGCTCCCCCATGAAATATAGCCATGGGAAACAACTCATGATGGATGGAAATGGTAGGGGAGTCAATAGTGTAAATATTTTTAGGAGTAGGAGTCTTGAAAGAATGAGGAGCTATTATTATGACTAGGCCCTAGGCAAGCATTTGGAGACCAGTTAGAGGTCTAAGGGTTGAAAGTTTGAAGTTTTCTTACAGGATATAAAGGTATAGTATGGTATAGCTACACTGCAGGGAAGGGTTTCATCATACCATAAAATTTTATCAAGATTGCATCCATACCAATCATCTAGTCCAAGGATTGAGCAACTTTCAAACAAGTTCACTGTTAAGTCCTAGAAATTAGGCCTATTAGGCCTATTGTCCTAGTTTGTAGGAACCCATTGTATGGCCTCTGTCAGACCCAAAATCCTTGTGAATGTTTTAAAAATTCCAAAAGGGTATCCAAATCTAGTTTTAGACTATCAAGTTGTTTCGGAAAGTTTTGTTGAAAAGAGGGAAACGTGACTGGTAAAGGCTACAAGGAATAGGCCTACTTTTAAGGTCACTTATGATGAAATCTTGCTTCCGATAAGGATATGATACAAGATCCCACTAAAATGGATCAAATTCATGAAGATATGAAAGTTTTCCATATGGAGAACACCCCTGCAAGGAAATATGAAGGAATTTGAGGATTTGGCACTTAGAGCCATCTAAGTGTAGAGTAGAAAGACAAGTAACTACATGGTGTTAGTCCTCCAAGGTGAAGCATCAATTGATTGACTCTTATAGTAAAGTTTTTTTAGGCCTTAGTTAATGACCTAAGCCTATTGGGAAGATCCTAAAGAAGAATAGGATTCTTGTGGAGACAAGTGAAGTCTCTTGGTGGATGTGCAAGCAAGACTTGGAGTTACCATACATCATATTGGTATCAGAGCTTGAATTGATCAGGATTGTGGTGGATGTTGCAGCATACTAAATCTGTGGGGGAGAATATAGCAATTGGATCAAGAGAAGACAAAACCATGGTGACTAATGCTGAGTTAGCCAAGAAGGTTAAGGAACACGAAGAAGATAACAAGTTGCTAAGGGAAAGACTAGCTCAAATGGAGAAGCTCTTGGGTGAAGTCCAAGACAAAGCAGATACGGTCAAAGAGAAAATTGACCAAAAGGAAGAAAAAGAAGCAAGGGAGAAGGAATTATATTTGGAGGAGGAATCTCCAACACTTGACCCTGTTCTTCTTGAAGAGCCATTCTTAAAAGCATTGGAGGTATTGAGTGGCAAAGCTTTGGAAGGTGTGCCACTTTTCAATGGAAAAATGGATCTAGTTTCAGTCATGGATTGGATAGACATCATTGAGAACCATTTTGAATGTGATGGTATCTCAAAGGCACGAAAAGTTATGGTGGCCAAGTCTAGACTAAGAAGTTTAGCTCTTACTGGGTGGAAGTTTGTGCAAACTGAGAGCGAAAAGGATGGAAAATGTCCTATTGTGACATGGATGGGCATGGTATTCAAAGTGAAGTAGACTTACCTTCCCATTGATTATGAAGTCCAACTTCATAGGAGGAGACACAATCTTAGGCAAAACAATTTAGATGTCCAAGCATATACCGAGGAGTTTCAAAAATTATGTTTGAGATCCAAGGTAGTTGAAGATGAAAGTATCAAACTTGCAAGGTACTTGAATGGCCTCAAATGGTCTATACAAGAGGAAATGAGTCTAGTAAACTTCAAATCTATTCACCAATGCTATCAAATGGCCTTAAAGATAGAAGAGAAAATTAGAAGGAAATAAGAAACCTCTAAAGGAAAATCTAAAAGTAAATATAGTAGAGTACAAAGAGCTGGCCATGGTGGAAGAAGTTCTGAATTAAGAAGTCAAGGAGATGTAAAATTTAGTGAGCAACAAGAAGGAATCTCAAGGAGAGGTGGTAGAGGAAGGAGTTCTAACTCTAGCTTTAGAGGAAGAAGTGGTGGACAAGGAGGAAGAGGCAATTACTTTGACAATATGAAGTGCTACCATTGCAATCAAATGGGGCACCCTATCTATAGATGTCCAGAGAAAGGTGGTTGATCACAAGTAGGTGACAAGAGAGCTCACCTTGTGCAAGATGAGTCTAATGCAACAGAGAAGCATGCTGAAGTACCATTGAATTTAGATGAAGGAGAAAATCTTATGATGAGGAGAACTCTAATCAAGGAGCCAGTGAAGGAGGAGCCAAGCCAAAGGAGGTCTTTATTTAGGATTAAGTGAAAGATGATGGGGAAAGTATGTAGGGTCATTATTGATTCAAGTTCTACTGACAATATTGTATTAGAGGAAGTAGTCAGCAAGTTGAAGTTGACAAGGATACCCCACACCAATCCTTACAAGGTTACTTGGCTCAATAAAGGCCAACATGTGTTAGTGAATGAGCAAGCATGGGTGGAGTTCTCCATTGGAAGGTACAAAGACAAATTTTTGTGTGATGTGTTGCCTATGGATGCATGTCATTTTCTCTTAGGTAGACCATGGCAATTTGACCGCCAAGCCATACATGATGGAGGAAAGAATTCTTATTCCTTCAAGAAGGACAATGTGACCATTAAAATACAGTCATTATTGGAGGATGCTGAAGTAAAGATAGCAGGTCCGAATGTACTTATGGTGGGTGAAAAAAATTTCTTACAAGCCATGGAATAGAGTGAAGGTGTAGGCTTTGCATTGGTGCTAAGGCCAAAGGAGGTAGATGATGGAAAGGTGACTAAGAAGATAGAGTTATCAAAGGAGATTCAAGGTATGCTGCAGACTTACCAAGGTATTGTAAGTGATGGACAACCATCAACTTTACCCCCTAAGAGATCCATAAGCCATAGGATAGACCTTATTCCAGGAGCCACCCTACCTAACAAAGCAACCTATAAGATGACCCCTCAACAAAATGAGGAAATAGAAAGACAAATACAAGAACTCCTAGACCTAGGCCTAATTAGAAAGAGCATTAATCCATGTGTCATACCCACTGTACTTGCACCAAAGAAAGGAGGAACTTGGAGGCTTTGCACAGATTCAAGGGCTATCAATAGGATAACTATAAGGTATAGGTTTCCTATCACTAGGATTGAAGACCTAATGGATTGTTTAGGTGAATCCAAGTACTATAGTAAGATAGACTTGAAGAGTGGCTATCACCAAATAAGAGTACATGAAGGATATGAGTGGAAGACAGCCTTCAAGACCAATGAAGGGATGTGTGAATGGCTTGTCATGCCATTTGCATTGTCAAATGCCCCCTCCACATTCATGAGGCTCATGAATGAAGTCCTCAAAGACTACATAGGCAAGTTTGTAATTGTATATGTAGATGATATACTAATTTTTAGCAAGACAAGGAGTGAGCATCTAGAGCATCTTGACATTGTTTTCAGGCAGCTACATGAGGATAAATTGATGATCAACTTGGAGAAGTGTGAGTTCATAGAAAAAGAGCTAGTGTACCTTGGGTTTGTCTTATCACATTGAATTATGAAATGGACAAAAGAAAAGTGGAGGCTATCATGAATTGGCCTACTCCAAGGATAGCAACAAAGGTAAGGAGTTTTCATGGCCTTGCACAATATTATAGGAAATTCATAAGGAAGTTTAGTGCAATTTGTGCTCCCATGTTGGATACTATCAAGGGAGGAATGAAAACCAAGTTGGTTTGGAATGAGAATGCTAATAAAAGCTTTGAGTTGTTGAAGGAGAAGATAGCTACCCAACCTATTTTAGTGCTGCAAGGCTTTGAGAAGCCTTTCACCATTGAGTGTGATTGTAGCAATGTAGCAATTGGGGTTGTTCTCAGCCAAGAAGGCAGACTGGTGGCTTTCCATTCTGAAAAGTTTAGTGAGGCTAAGAGGAATTACTCTTCTTATGACCTTGAGATGTATGCATTGGTCTAGCTTCTAAGGAAATGGAGGCACTATTTTCTTCCAAAGGAATTCATTGTGTATTCAGACAATCAAGCACTTAGTTTCCTAAATTCACAAGAGAAGTTGAGTCGCAAGCACATGAAGTTGGTTGAGTACCTACAAGCTTATACCTTCAATATAAAGCATAAGAAAGGTGTCCTCAATAAGGTGCCATATGCATTGTCTAGAATGACACTCACAATCCAAGAAATTTAGTTGACATATACAAGGTATGTGCTAAGTACAAGAACCATTTTCATAGTAGGTATGTTGAGTATACTTTTCAAAGTGATCTATTGTTTAAAGGGAATCAATTATGTGTTCCTATAGGTTCTATTAGAGAGAATTTGATGAAAGAAAAACATAATGGTTCTTTGAGTGGTCACTTTGGGATCATTAAGACTCAAGACCTTGTTTCAAGGTTTTACTATTGGCCAATGATGAATCTAGATGTTAGGAGGTATGTGGAGAGTTGTGTTGTATGTCAAAAGGCCAAGGAAACTTCTTCAAATGCAGGTCTTTATCAACCACTACCTATTCCTACTAGGCCATGGGAATGCTTGAGTATGGATTTTGTAGTTGGGTTACCCAAGACAAGATAAGGTATGGACAATGTTTATGTGGTTGTGGATAGGTTCAGCAAGATGGCTCACTTTGTGCCATGTAAGACCACTAATGATGCTAGTCAAATAGGCTCTCTTTTCTTGGAAGAAATTGTGAGAATCCATGGGTTACCTATCAGCATTGTGTGAGACAGAGACACTAAATTTATGAGTCATTTTTGGAAGAATCTTTGGAAAAGGTTAGGAACTAACTTGTCCTTTGGATCAGCCTACCATCCCCAAACTAATGGTCAAACAGAGGTTGTTGATAGAAGCCTTGGAAATCTTCTAAGATGCTTGACTAAGGAGTATGGTCAACAATGGGATCAATTGATTGGGCAAGCTGAATATGCCTATAATGACACTATCAATAAATCAACAAGGAAGAGTCCATTTGAAATAGTATATGGACTACATCCTAGAGGTGTTTATGAGTTGAGAGATTTGAAAGATGGAGTGAAGGGAAGTGGCTATGTTGATGACTTTGCATATGCTATGCAAGAGATACATGAAACAGTGAGGAAGACCTTGACAGAGAACACCATGAAAGTCATGTTGTGACTTAGTTAGGGTGCATCTTAACAAGTCAAGATTCCAAAAAGGAGTACCTCACAAGTTGCAGATGAGGAGGATAGGATCCTGTCCTATATTGGCTAAGTATGGTGATAACACATTCAAAGTTGAATTGCCGGAAGATAGTGGACTGTCACCAATTTTTAACATTGTAGACTTAGTCCATTATAGAGGACCACAACAAGATATGGATCAGAATATTCATGAAGTAATCAGAGATGTGGAAGAGTTACAATTACCTACTACTACAGTCATAGGGGTTGACAGTGTTTTGGACACAAGGGTCTATAAAAAGACAAGAACTAAAGAGTATAAAGAACATCTCATAAAGAAGCATGGGTAGATTGATGCTGATGTGGTATGGATAAAGGAGTCAGAGTTCAAGAAGATGGGGATTGATCGAAGCATCCTCAATCCAAGGTTGGATTGATCTTTTTGTTTTGGGGAGGATGGTGTAGGAGCACACCTAGGCTACCTCCATGTTTAGTAGTTTTGGCTTGTACTTGACTCTAGCCAAGTCAAGAAGAGTAGATTAGTTTGGTTGAAGACCTTAGAAGGTCATTTTCTATGTTGGCTAGGTGAGTTAGTCATTAGGACTAAGGTCACACAATTAGCCTTTGTTAGTTGTTATTAAATTGTTAGTGTTAGTAGTTGAGATAGAGTCTTGATTATGTTCTAAACACATAAGGGAGTTGTAAAGATGCCATAAGGTTGTTAATGGCCTTGGATCCTGGGTGGCTGCAAGAAGTTGAGTCCCACTTTTGGGCAAAAGTGGAAGTGTTTTCACTTTTTTTCAAATTTTCTATCAATTGATGTCTAAATTTGAGACACTTAGAGATTGAATCTGAAAAAAATTTAGTAACAGAAAATGTAGTTCTGAAAGTCTACTTTTCAAATATGTAATTTATTTAAATACCCACATGGTATAAATTACTTTTTAGTAGGAATGTTTAAAAACCATGTTTTCAAAATGCCTATTTCAGGACCATACCATAGCCATGTACGGACATCATATTTTGACGTAAATAAATGAACTTTTGTAAATCCTTCTGGGGAAATATACCTAAGACACCAAATATTGGTCAGCATATTTTTCCTTTTTTTTTTATTGAATATATATTTTTTTATTAATTTTTAATTGACTATAAAATACATTTTCAAAACCTCTGCTGTATGGACACCATAATTTTATGAGAATTTCATATTTTTTCAAAATTCTTTTTTTTTTAATCTTCAAAAGAATTGTATCTAGATTCGTCTCATATAATTTATTTTCCAAGAAACCTAAAAACAAAAAAGTTAATAACGTTTTAGTGAACCTCACTATTTTACGTTTAGGTACCACTTTTAACTATTAAATAATGAAAAAATAGTAAAAATAATCACATCACTATGAGATTTACATTTTTGAAATAGGAGAGTGAGAACTCTAATGGGTTTTTTTTTTAGTAAAATGATACGATTGGGAAGGCCCTCAAAAAATTATGGCAAGGCAGAAATCTAGCATTCCAATGCCTTAACCAAATTTTTGGAGGTCAAGGCATAGGCTTGGTTCCACCAAGCCTAAACCAAACTGAATTTGAAACAAAATTCAAGGCGGATGTGTGCTTCCCGCTCATGTCTTAAGAAACGGGCGCCCGTTTTTTGAATTCAAAAAATGGGAGCTCATTTTTTAAACAAAATAATCAAAGTGTTAAAATGCATTTTTAAATCAAAAAATAAAAAATAAAAAATTTAGAAATGGGCACCCGTTTTGAATTCAAAAATGGGCACCCATTTTTTGAAAACGAGTGCCCGTTTCAAGTGACATCTCTCATTTCTAAAAGACTTTCATAGAATTGTCCCCCAACTCCAAAATCTTACCCTCCCCAAAAAATAGGAGGTTAAGAGTCCTAAGAATTAGGATCATGGCATAAATGAAAGATGCCAATTGTTGCAAAGTTGTCATGACAACATTTGGAATTATTGCAAAGGTTGCATGCAACTCGGATAGCTTTGGATCCCCTAAACTTTAGGAGGTGGGGAATCAGCCAATAGGCCCTAAAATGAAGGATATGTCATCTAGTGTAAGCCAAGTCTTGAATCTCATGTTGTATGTTGCATTGTAATAGTTTTGAAGTGTGTGAATAGAGCTCTACAAGTGTGTTATAGTGAAATTTGTGAGACTTTGTGGTGATAGTTATATCTTATGCATTGAAAGACAAAATATAATGGTTAATTAGTGTTCTATATACTATTCCAAGACTTTTTCATTTCAAGAGCTAGTTGTTTTGAGGTCTTTTATCTTCTGGTTTTTAGTGTTTTAGCTAGGGTGTCTAGACTAGTTTTGTTTTGACCAGTCTAAGAACTCATGGCTCCCCCATGAAATCTAGCCATGGGAAACAAATCATGATGGATGGAAATGGTAGGGGAGTCACTAGTGTAAATATTTTTAGGAGTATGAGTCTTGGAAGAATGAGGAGCTATTATTATGACTAGGCCTTAGGCGAGCATTTGGAGCTCGATTAGAGGTCTAAGGGTTGAAAGTTTGAAGTTTTCTTGCAGGATATGAAGGTATAGTATGGTAAAGGTATAGTATGGGGAAGGGTTTCATCATACCATAAAATTTTATCAAGATTGGATCCATACCAATCATCTAGTCCAAGGTTTGAGCAAGTTTCAAACAAGTTCATTATTAAGTCCTAGAAATTAGGCCTATTAGGCCTATTGTCCTAGTTTGTAGGAATGCATTGTACGGCCTCTATCAGACCCAAAAACCTTTTGAATGTTTTAAAACTTCCAAAATGGTATCCAAATCTAGTTTTATATTGTCAAGATGTTTGGGAAAGTTTTGCTGAAAAGAGGGAAACATGACTGGTAAATGCTACAAGGAATAGGCCTTCTTTTAAGGTCACTTATGATGAAATCTTGCTTCCGATAAGGATATGATACAAGATCCCACTAAAATGGATCAAATTCATCAAGATATGAAATTTTTTCGTATGGAGAAAACCCCTAAGAGGAAATATGAAGAATTTGAGGATTTGGCACTTAGAGCCATCTAAGTGTAGAGTAGAAAGGGAAGTAACTACATGGTGTTAGTCCTCCAAGGTGAAGCATCAATTGATTGACTCTTATAGTAGAGTTTGTGTAGGCCTTAGTTAATGACCTAAGCCTATTGGGAAGATCCTAAAGAAGAATAGGATTCTTGTGGAGACAAGTGAAGTCTCTTGGTGGATGTGTAAGCAAGCCTTGGAGTTACCATACATCACCATGTCACCAAATGAGTCAAAGTCAAAGAAATGAATCATGCACGGAAAAAAAAAGTGGTTGAATTACTATATGAAGAAACATTTTCCTGCTATGGTGTGCCTAGAGAGCTAGTAACAAATCAAGGGGCACAACTCACATCAACCAAAATAGAGAAATTGAAGCTATTTTTACCAAAATAGTTCAACTACATTGCCAAGATGTGAGCAGCCACCTTCTAGAAGTAGTCTAGGATTACATAACAACATGGAAGACAACATCAGGATTCACTCCTTTTGGAATACCCTATGGAAAACTACAATGTTTCCCATTGAATTTGAACATAAAATATTCGAAACTTCCCTGAAGCTCAACATTGATCTTCCTACAGCACGGCAAGACCGCCTTCTTCACCTCAACTGTTTGGATGAAATGACGAAATCCACCTTCAAGAGAATAAAGATACTCTGGAAAAAGAGAAAGAAATGGCATGACTCCCACATCAAGAACAAACGCTTCTCAATGGGTGATTGGGCATTATTATTTGATTCATGTTTCAAAGAAATACCTGGCAAGTTACAAACACGGTGGCTAGGACCCTATGAAATTGATCATGTCATCGATAATGGATTAGTCCAATTATCCACCATTGATATTGTTCATTTGAAGGTGCTGGTAAATGGTCATAGACTTTGTCTATACCATCAACCACAAAAAAAAGATCATTTCCTACTGGAATTCTGTGATAATACTTCAGAATCACCAAAGGTAATATTTCCTAAATTAGAAGGTGCTAACCTTCTTCTTCCAACTTTACCCTAAATTTCATTGTGTATGATCATAATAAAAACTTAATTTTCAATAAAGTTTCTTTCTCCATTCATTTTCTACATTCTTGTTTCCATTACACTCAATTTCTCTACATTCCATCCACCCATTATCCATGCCATAACATTTTTATTTTATTTTCTTTCAATAATCACCATGTCAGCCAATGCGATCATCTTCAACACTAGTTCTTTTGATGAAGTTTTCAATTTCCATCAACCTCTCGTGCATGGAAAATCACAATAGAAGGTATAACAATTAGATCTCTTCCACTTTTAGTTCGTACATTTAGACTATTATATTTAATATTGTATTTATTTATAATATGGCATTACACCTATTTCCTACCTCATGCTTTGTATGACAAGTGTGGACACTTATCTTAATTACGTAGGGGGCAAGGAAGTGTATTAATTTTCCAGGTCACTATTTTTGTATTCATAATTTCTTAAGAGATTTCCCTATCTTTTCAAATCTATACTTCTATTCTATTTTATTAAATCCTTTATGTTTCACATAAGTGTCATACTCCAATTTCTTAATTATCTTCGATCTTTGACTTGTTGTAACCCTAAAATGACATAATCAAGTTGTACAAAAATTAATTGTATTCAAAACTATAATTCCCTTTCCTTAAGCGCCATTATTATCATTTTAAAAATGTAACATAGAGATTACAAGGGAATTCATAGTTAAAGGTGCAGTTAGGAGCTAAATTTTAGGGTATTACAAAGGTGATTAGAGGAATTGGAGAATTTCAGAAGGAATAGAGAAAATTACAATTTAGAAATTGCAGAGTGAATTGAAAAAGAGTTTGGAGAAATGGGCAGGAAGTTAGTGCACCATGAACTAGTGGTTAATACTATCTTTCTTACAAATGTGGAATTCATTGGGCGATTTCATGTTTGTGGGTGGCTCAAATATTTTCTAAAATTGACTAAATTTGATGAGGAAGTAGCTACACAATTCGTGAATACATTTAAAGAAGGAGAAGAAAATGTATGGGGTCTAATAGTTTTGGCAATAAAGGAATGAATAGAAAAAGTGATAGGGTTTCCTGTGGTTGGTGAGAATTATCCAAATGAGCATGATGCCATGTTAGCTCGGGCCCAATTTACCCTATCTATAAACTGCCCATTTCAGGTGAATAAGAAAGGCTATAAGCATGTGTCCCTTCCTTACCCATTTGATGAATTAAAAGCATACATTATAAGGTACCTCACTTGCGAAGGAAGGTTCTCTCATTTACATGCACATCATTTCAAGTTTCTTAGTTATGTTAGGCATAATTCTTGAGTCAATGTCCCAAATTCTCTCTACAATATCTTGGGTATTGGTGTAGAAGAAACCCAAAAAGAAAAAACCAACTCTATCACTCACCATGCTTTGATTAAATTACTTGTTGATAGGTCACTTAGGGATGTATCTCCCTTAACCTGGGATGAATTTTTCCAAATCAAGACTTTGCATCTCAAGAATGACCTTGTTGAACAACCTGTCCATGTGACTGATATTCCTTCTCAACCAACAACCGAGAAAGCTAGCCAAGGAGTGGAGCCTGAAAATATTAGGGAAACTGAACCTCACTCTACTATAGTGGAAAATTCATGTACCTCTATCCAAAGAAAAGGAAAAAGAAAAATCGATAAAGAAACTTTAGTTCTTGGGGTTGAAGACCAAATTGAAATCCCTACAGTTTCCAGAAATAAGAAAAAGAAGCCAATTCCTGCAACAACCACTCCTACAACAAAGAGACTGAAGAAAACTATTAGAAAGAAAATTATAGAGGTTACAGAGACTCCATTGCAGAGAAGCTCATGAATGAGAGGTAAAGTGCCAAATACTCCTCCATATGACCTATCTGTCTCATTAGATCAACCTTCCCCTGAACCACATATGGATCATATTTCTAATAGTTCTCCAGAACAAACAATTGTTCTAGATAGTTCCCAAAATTTGAATGAATCACTCAGTAATTATCCTGAAAGTACTCACCAGGAGCCACTTTACCAGTAGAATGACCATGAGGAAATGCATCAAAACGTCTAGGAAAATATGCCAGAAGAACCTCAAATGGCTAAAGCTTCAGCTCACTCTTTCCCAGTAATTCTATTGTGCCCCTCAAAAGAACCTGGTTAACTAATTATCTAGAGAAGACCTATATTGAGAAGAAGAAACCTAAACTCATAGAATTTGGCCCACCTACTCTTCAGTCTATTCTTTTTAGTTTGTATAACTAGTTTTTGTTAAAAAGAACTCTTTGGAAAGAATAAAGAAAGAAAATGCAACAAGAAATTGATGAACAAAGGGAGAAAATACAGGATTTAAAAGATCAATTACAAAGGAAAAAGAAAAAAATGAACCATAATTCAACATTGGCTGATCAGATTATTTCTTGTAGGCCTCCTCCCAGGGTTTATGCTATATGTTTAAAAGAACAATTTCTTTTGTTTCAGTTAATGATGACCATTAAAGATAAAGAGTCAAAATTTAAAATAGATAAAGAATTCTATGGTCTGTACCAATCCCTTCCTTCCTGGCAACAAAATATACATTTTGAACTTTACCTCCATAATTTTATTATCCCTGATGAAATTGATTGGAATCCTCTACTCTATATTGAAGATATACATCTGAAATATCTAATGTCATGGATGCATAAAGAGAATAACTATGAATGACAACTAGATGCTTACAGAGATCATGAGAGGTCAAAAAAATTAACCTTAAGGGCTCAAAGTAGTAAGCCTAATGTTTTATTAAGGGATTGGTTAAACCTTACTTATGGAAAAATAAAAGTAGAAACTAGAGAGAAATTTTTTTGTTTTTAGAGAGAAGGTTTACAAAGAATATCATGGAATGCCATATTTTACTTTCCAACAAGCTTTAGCAAGTGCTAGAAGTAGGTGGAGCAGATTTCTGGAAGCCTTCAAGAAATCAGATCCACATAGCCCCCTTAACCATTAAGCAACCATAAACATGGCACCCAATTATATGTAATTAGGGAGGTATATTCAATGTGAACTCTAGTGTCCTCTGACATTTCAGCCAACAATGCTCATGTGGCCTCTATATGATGTCAATTCTACAAAGATAGATTAGCTTCAAGAGGATTATAGGGTGGATTAATAGGAGAAGACCAGAGGATTTTATTATACCTTCAAGAGAAAGAGAAAATGAAAGACTGAAGTAGGAGAATTCAGAGGAATAACTAAGAAATGCAATGCTTGAGGACAAACATTATGATCATAGGGAGAAAATGATGGGTCTATAATTTGTCCTTGTTTTACGATATTTTTATACTTTGTTTCAAACATTTCTAAGATATTCTTTATACCTTTTTAGTATTGGAACTTGTGAAGATGTTATAAGTACAGTCAAACCATCAAAACCAATGGGTAGATATTAGTTGACATACTTTAAATACCTTTTTGCCAAATATTATACATATATTGCAATATTTTATATAGTTGTTTTAATGTGTGTTCTAATATTTGGATTAGTTGAATGGTTAAATGCTTGAAGATATGTATATGCTACTAACTTTCCAGGGAAAGAGGAATGAATGTAGAATGGATCAACGAGCATTGATGAAAAGTGAGGAAGACTCAGTCACGATGATGGAAAGTCACTATGGTGCCATGAGATATGCCTGATAATTTGAAGGAAGAACTATTCCAGGAAATATAGGAGCATGTTTACGCTATATCTTCTCTATGATAAATGTTATGTTAAGCGATTATGCATCCTTTTTGTTATTCTTTCATGGACTATTGTACTTTCCTTTCTTTATGGCACAAGTTATTTAGAAGTTATCTCTTGATTTCAAATAAGCATCAATCCTCTATATAAAGGGAGATGATGGTTAGATTGAAAAGTATTCAGATGGTTCTATTATTGATATAAGTTGAAGAAAAATTACTTTTCTAGTTCTCTGTGTTGTCTCATGATAATGTAATTAGTTTTATAGAAATACAATGAAGAAGTGATTTTGAGTTCAATTTGTGTTGGTAGCTAGAAAAAGCCGGCCAAGGGGGCCCACTTGGAAGGTGGATTAGAATAGAGTAGATTAAGTTGTTTGAGCATTTACAACAATTCAATTAGAGTTCATTATTCTTTCCTAGATAGCACTATACACTTTGTATTTTCATGTAACAAGTTTGTAGAGATAATCATTGTAAATGGTTTGGGTTGATAGAATAGACTAAGATAGAAGTTATAGTTATCAACACCATTTTCATTAGTAGATGTGTGTGTTTACTTTCCTGCAGCAATAGTGTAATTTTATTTCATGTATTTTCCTTCCTGCAGCTTAAGAAAAATGACTCCATGAGAGACAGTGCACAAACCATACTGTCCCATTTCAAGTATATGTCCCTGGATTGAAAATTTAAATGCACTTCATGATAGGGACAATGATACTTAGTTCGAATATACTATTCCTAGGATAAGACATGGAATGATTATTATTACCTACTATGGGGCTATTCAAGAACAATGAACTTTGTAGTTTGATAAATATTCCCTGAATTATGAAAAAATATTTAGACTAGCCCTTATCCAATATTGGGCAAATCGATTCATTCCTCATAAGATCTTTATGTACAATTATTGAGAGACAACATACACCATACACTACCATGCATATATATAGAAAATATATTATACAGTACAAACCTTAGTCCAATTGAATTGAATTTCTCTGAGAAAACCAATTACACAAAGTTACATGGACAATCACTTCACATGCATTCTTTGATGATCCAAGAAGTATACTATAGCACTAATCTTTTCAATAAAGATACGAAATGGTAGAAATTGAATCTGAATCAATAATCCTAGAGGACTAACCTGGTCAAGTTTAATGAACAATTCTTCAATTTTGACAGAAAGAGAGTCTTTGTATTAATTTCAAAAAAGAGGTACAATTAATTTGTGCTTTAGTTGCATTACCCTGTATAATCATTTTTTAACACTTTCATATGTATTATTCTATGGATTATTCTAGCTAGTGGATTACTTCTTCCTTTGGTTGGGGTTGACTTAGTTGCAACATACAATGGTAATATGTTGATGCCACATGGTTTGTATGGAGTACTCTATAGAGTGAATTGGGATCCTGACATCCAATTGAGCATTGAGAGTAGAGTTTGGGATTCTTTGGGTGGATCTAGTTATTAGACTAGGTTTACAATTGAGTATTGCAACATGTTTAGTGTCCAGAGAGCATATTGGTTCATCCTTGGCCTTCTTGAACATGTTTTGATTTTGATGCACTATTGTTGTGTGCATGGGTTGGATAGTTGGCATGATGTTTTTCCTTGTGCAGTTCTGTTTATGTTGGTGTTACAAGAGTTGGTTTGAGATGTGTGGGACATTACATAGTTCATATTTTGGACCTTTGGTGTGGTGGAGTTACTTTGCAGTAGAGATTTCTTGAGCAAAAGCAATTTGAGGGAGGGGGGACTTTAATGTCCCCATTTTTGTGAGCATCATAATTTGAGGGATTTGACTATTAATTGACCCTCATAGGCTAATGAAGTTTGATAGAGGGTCTCTTGAGAGATAATGTTTGCTCAAAGACCTGAACTTTGTCGGATTGGTGTTCATTTGAGGTTTCTAGGACTCTGTATGCAATGATTTCTATTCATAGTGAGTTTATTGCTATTTCTAGCAATTTTTGGAGTGATAGAGATGGACCATTTCTATTTTTAGAAATCGTATTTGGTCACATGGGGAATTATAGGATGAACTCCTAGTTCAGATGACATAGTGAAATAATAAGTGGTTTGAGAGTTATTAATAATTTTATGGCCAAAATGATATTAAATTGTAAAAAATGTTTATTATAAAGTTATAACATAACTTTATAATTTTACTTAAGTTGAGGGTCTATTCATCATTAGAAGGGGACTAGTTGAGTAATTAATTATAAATGCCAAACTTAATGAATTATTAGAAGATTTCCCAAGTTGAAATGAAATAACATTTAAAATGTTATTTAAAATGCTTTTTGGAGAAATGGCACTTCTTGATGGTATTTAATAGTTGCAAGAGAAATTGAATTCATTATGTTGATTGATGATTTTGATTGAAAATTTTTGGAGCATTGGAGTTGTAGAAAACTAGAGGTTTCTGCAGGTTTCAGGGCCTGTCGACATTGAAGACTATGGCTACTTCATTATATCAACATATAGAGGGTGTGCAAAAGCATCTGATTGTGCTAGAGGGTGTGGCTTCATCCAAAGGTCAAAATTGATTTTATTGGTAAAACAAATCTCAGAATTTATTTGTAGATTGAGGGTGGATGTTTGAGAAAATTGTATTGACTGAATAAAAGATTTAATTGCTGGTTGTCGAGGGTTGTACTTATTGCTTTTTGACTATTCATTTCTAGCTGTACTCTTTACACCTTCATATGGTATGATATTTGGGTTGAGAGCTTTTGAAAAATTATTAAAAATTATAGAAGGAGGTGCCAAGGAGTGAAGGAAAATATGACATCATCATTTGGCAATCTTCATAGTTGGAAGGTGGAATTACAGAGTCTTCTTCTTGTTTTTTTTTTTCGGCTAGCAGGGGTCTCAAAATGCTTTTATCAATAAATTGGTATGTCATCTTGATGTAGGAAATGTTATGTTAAGTATTGAATAGGAATGAATAAAGTATATCATCTACCATTGAAATATAAATTAGCTTTCAATTTCAAAAGTTTCTTTTCTACCTGTCTTTCTTTTTATGCAAAACCCTTACAAAAAATACAAAAAATTGAAAACAATAAAAACCAAAATAATAAATTCTAGTTCACTAGATAGAGCCTTAGAATTAAGGGTTCTTACATAAAGTCAGTGACACTTCCTTCTGGTGATGCCAAAGCATTATCCATGCTTGAGCACTCAAATTTTTGAACCTCACAAAAGGTGGGAATTGGCTCCACCTTAAACTAGCATTTGATATATCCTTCATTTTCTAAACAATGTGTTATTTCTTATTTTTCAAGAAGAAATTATGTGCATGATCCACTATAAAAATAATGAAGTCTTCAAATTCAACTTGTTGCACCCACTTGAAAAATTTAGAGAAGGTGAGAACGACAACCACACAAAATATATAAAATAAAAAGCACTTCATAAATAAAGTTATCTTATCAATATTAGTATATTGCCCAAGATAATTGGAAAAACTCCTAAAAATCTTTACATTCCAAAATTCAAGGGAAATTTAGGAAAATAAACACAAATAGAAATTTAGAATATTTTCTTCCACAAGTGAGAATTGTGAGATTAACTTTGAAGAATAAGACCATTCAAACCCATACTAGGGGCCACCAAGAAGGATTCTACAACAATCCTTCTCCTAGTAATCGAGCAACTCAACCAAGCACTGGACTCACCCAAAAGAGAATCATTAAAATCTATTTAGATCTACACTTGCTCAAATCCCTAACCACCCATGTAATAAATCACAAAAATAAAAGAACAAAAATAGGCATAACAATATTCCCATCCTTCTCAACACAATCCAAAGAAGAAACAATATCCACATCACAATCCTCTAACTTTCATAGAACCTTCAAATGCCTAAGGACATCATTAAGATAAAAAACATCACCATACTTGTGAGATAACTACAAAATATTTATATGAGAAGCATCAACCACCTCCAAAACCCTCACAATTTCCCACGAAGAATGAAGACTACCTTTGGAACCATATGGTCTACTATAAAAGGAGATAAAACATCATCTTTAAAACTAGTAATGTACAATCTTTGATCCATCAGAGTAAAAGAAGGCACCATAGATTTCTTTTTCTATATGGAGGGAAAAAAACCCTACTGCTAGACCTAGAAAAGGAACACCAACACCCTTGGCCTCATCCTCCCTAACACACTTCTTTGTCTTATCCCCTGAATAGTGTTAAAATGGAATCACACCTATTCAATGTAATGTGTGGGGGAAATATGAGATCCACTCCTAAATCCAAATTCCTAAAGGAGAGATCCAATTTGATCAACCAAAAGGTTAATGCACAATCGAATCAATCTATGGAGAATATGAAAGAGAGAAAAATACTATATTTCCCTATGGAGAATTATGCTTGAAATCTGAAATAATTGAAATACAAGTACTAACCTCAAAATAGGGCAAATCTAGAAAATGCCAATTTCTGATGTTTGTGTGTACTTTCAGGCAATTCTACAACCTATTTTGGAATGGAAATGTCGAGATGGAGAAAACCCAGGAATCTTTAGTCTTTTTGACGGTAGATAGTCTTTGACCCTCATAAAAGGTCAAAGGCTACAATCTTTATTTGAAGGTTGATTATGACTTTGTTCGCAGATCCCGAAAGTTCACCGAAAAGGTTATCCAAATCTACTCTTAGATCCAAAATTTTGCACCTATACCTGCAAGAAAGAGAGGGTTTTTGTTGTTTGTTTGAGGGGTTTGCCTTGGTCAAACCCCGGTTTGGAATCAACCTTAATATTGAAATTGAAATGAGAATGCTAGAAAGTAGTAGAAATAGATCTAACTATGAAGCAATGCAATTCGATAGATATGCAATTGTATTTTGAATGTAAACAAATATATTGATATGAAAGCTTGAACACAACAATGCCAAATGTAAATCAAAACCATGAAAGTAAACACAAAACCTCCATGCTTGTATGCTTGGAATCCACCTTGATAGAAGAATGAATGGATCTAGAAGATGAACAAAGGATCTTGAAGGAAGATCACACCACCATGATGGCTAGATCTAGGGTTTGAATGATGAATCTTGAATGCTTGAACCAAATCTCTTCAATGGCTTAAATGCTTGAATCCTTGATCTTCAATGGAGAACAAGACTTGAATGGAATGCTTGATCTTTCTTGAAAGAGAATTTGATTGCCAAAACTTGATCATTAATGTGTCCTTGAGAGTGCTTGATGCATGAATGAATGAGATGCAAAACTTGATGGATAAAATGAGAGAGGAAGGCCTCCTTTTATAGTGAACTACGACACAAACCTCTATAGAAGGCTGACATTGGAGACTTAAATCTCAATTAACCTTAACCCCTATAAATGGACCCATGTTAAATGCAATTTGAGGATTTACCATTCTGAAAGATGAAATGGCTGACTTGGAGGTGGGAAAACAAATATCTCTGAAACCCGACACCCGAAAATCATGGGAATTTGAAATCTGGACTGGGGGTCAGGGAAGAGGTTGACTTTGTCCTAGGTCAGGGTCAAGGTTGACCCTGACCTAGGTCAGGGTCAAGGTCAACTTTGACCATCAAGGTCAACTTTGACCTTGAGGTCAAAAACCTCTAGACCCCAACCTAGAATGCCAGGAAATGCAGATATATACTGAAATCAGAGATAGATAGAAGCAAAATGAGGAGAACAAGTCAGATCTGAGAAAAGGGCTCATTTGAGGTGCTTGACAAGACCCATACCACTCACTCAAAGGGCTAAACACTCTTATCATGAAAGTGCTTCCATTTTAAGACGATACATTAAGCACCCACTTTAGCAAGAGTATGGATTCGATGCAAACTCTTGGTAAAGGAGAAGGAAGATGTGATCCCAGTGGATTAGAAATGAGATAGAATGACACTTAGTTAGGGATACAAGCCCCTAGGCTAAGGATTCTAACTCAACATACGTGCACGAGGGTGCGAAAAAGAAAAGGACACAAAAGAGGGGTTAGTACTAAATCAAACCCAAATCAACTAGCACAAGAAACCTTGCTAAGAAACATTTCTTATACTAACATCATATTTGGAAAGCTATCATAAAAGCATAAATGTTTACATAAGAAAGACAAGAACAACACTATAAATGACATAGCTTCATGATCTAGTCCTACTAGCATGAAATCGAAAAGAGAGGAAGGGAGAAGAGTGATTACCTCACCTAGTAAGATGCCCACCTTACCATGAATCACCTTGGAGGGAGAGCCCAATAGGTTCACCCATAAACTATGCTTGCAATTGTAATGTGTCTTCTGACGACTTCTGGAATACCCATAAATCCACCTTCTTGTATCACTATGAATATGAAATGTGTGTCTCCTCAGGCTTTAGAAACTTATGTGCGTTACCTTCAGAAGATTTAGCATATTTGAAATTGGAAATGCATGTCCCTTCAGGATTTAGCAACTTATGTACATTACCTTCCAAGATTTAGCATATGGAAATTTTTTGAAAAATGCATGTTTCCTCAGGATTTAGCAACTTATGTGCATTACCTTTGCAAGATTTAGCATATAGATGCATTTCTTTTTAGGATTTAGCAACTTATGTGCATTACCTTCCAAGATTTAGCATGTAAAAATAAAAAACTATAGTACAAGGGAGACCCTATATATGCCCCCCTCCTTAATATGGAAAAAACATACTATTTTGACATGTCAAGGAATGGAAATAACAAGGATAAAGCCTTCCTCAACATCAAGACAATATCCACAAAAAACACCCAGTCCAAACCAAGAAGGTAATAGCTCCTATGAGGCCATGGAAGGGACGAATGCAAAGATATATCATGTAATAATTGAAAAAGTAACCCTTGTGAGGGATAACACGTTGTTCAGTTTCCAAGGTGAGAGATATATCAACCATGGAAACCCAATGTCAAACAACAAAAGAGGTTGTTATCAAGGACATATATCCTCAATGCAAACCAAAGTTTTCATGTATGATTGGATATCACATAATAGATAGATACTGCTTAACCAAGGAAAGAGGTGCATCCCGAAAAGACAAAAAAGAAGGAGATGGCATCCTCGCCCCCCAAGTGTAGGAACAAAGATGGAAGAGGATACCTACTTCACAATGCAAGGAGATATCCTGTTTACAACAATGTACACCATATCCTCAGCAAGGGATATTGACCCCTACATCCACGAATATAGATAATCATGAAAAGAATATGTGACTCATGGAAAAAGGATCCTAAAAGAAAGATATCTTATCAATAAGAACCCCACCAAAGAGGAGTACTTTAAATAAAATATTATCTTTCAAAATATGGGAATAAAGATTCAATCATCAAGCTCCCTGCAAACAAGAGCAAGAGGAATCTTTGAAACGAGGGAAACAACTTCTAACGCCAAAGCCAGGGTGAGAGTTTATAAAGAATATAATTTGCAAAATAGAGAAAAAGGTGATGACTTAGGTCAAAACCTTCTCATATAAGAAAGGTTATCCATAGTCAAAACAACTATCAATATGTTGAAATAATATTGCAATATAAACGAATACCACTAAGCTAAGGAAAGAAATTCCCTAGACAAAAGAAAAAGAGGTACCTTTCCCCCAGGGATAGAGACAAAGGATACTTTCACAAAATGAATGTCTTAGAAAAGATATCTTGAAAAGAAATAGATTCTATGGATGATTAAAAACATAATGCAAAGCCATAGAAAAATAGGAGAGAAAGAATACCAATTAAGCTCGAGACATAATATATATACTAAAAGCTTAATGGATCCTAGAAGACTGGATGAAGATACACATCTTGCCCCCCAGTCACGAGACAAGAGGGGAAGAACATCTACATTATATCATAAGAGGGGGAATCCCCTATATCAAAATTATGAAGGAATTGTAAAACTGCACAAGAGTGAGATATAATGCCTAAAGCATCTCTTTCTCTAACATATAACTTGAAATGTTTACAATCAACAAGTAAATGTGTGTTGCTATAATGAAAAGGAAATTTGTATTCAAGTATAAAGGATCTATCGGCATAGGTCTAAAGATTTCTTTCTTGGAATTCATTAGCTCAACATATACCTTCTTAGCCATGTGTTGACGAATATTAGGGTTATCCAAGATAGTTGTGGGGAGAATAATGTGAAGAGGAGGACAATGTTTAACATCACCTACCTTGACTTGAGATTTTGAACAACCAACACCATACATATCTAGTTTAGGGGATATATGAACTGGAAACCTAATACCATGCTCATTAACTCTAGCCCTAAAACTTTATAACCTTGTTTAGTCACCATATTATATATAGTAGTGTACATATTATGTAAAGCTTCTAGAGGAGGTGATTTTTTATCATGTTCATGAGTAAAGGTTGTATAAGGTGGGATAATAGGTTTTGAAGAAGTTTCTTTACCCTTTCCTTTAATATCATCATGAATCAGAGGAGAAGGTAAATCAAAGAAATCATGCACATCCGCATCCTAAACTATAGCTTGAATCCCATCATAAGTATGGGAAGAGCGAGGATGAACAGATAGAGAATTAGGTATCGGATTAGGATTAGGAAGATTAGGATTGATTAGGATTAGGAAGATTAAGAGATGGTGTATCATCTACCAAATTCTTCACATAATCCAAAAGATTAATAAGACTACCACATAAATCTTTAATAAAAGTTTTGAATGTAGGCAGAGTAGTGTCGGTCAACTTCACAAAAGCATAGGCAAGAGCAAAGTGAAGGGTCATCAACATACTGAAGTGAATGATACTCTCATAAACATCATAGGTATTATAAAGAGATGCTAAAAGAAGGGTAATAAAGAACATGACAACACACCAAAGCATCTTAACAATCTCCATAGTAAAATGTAATGCAAGAAATGTTTTTGGATTTTAGTGACTATATAGATTTTTTTTTTTGTATTTTTGAATTTAAAATCCAAGAGCATAAACTAGATTTATTCTAAATGCAAGAAAGGATCTAAAATCCAACACAATAGGGCATCTAAGTCCACAAAATAAAGGAGATTAAGTATGACGGGTTCACCAAAATGAGTAGTGTTAAAATGGAATCACACCTATTCAATGTAATGTGTGCAGGAAATATGAGATCCACTCCTAAATCCAAATTCCCAAAGGAGAGATCCAATTTGATCAACCAAAAGGTTAATGTACAATCGAATCAATATATGGAGAATATGAAAGAGAGAAAAACCCTATATTTCCCTATGGACAATTGTGCTTGAAATTTGAAATAATTGAAATACAAGTACTAACCTCAAAATAGGGAAAATTTGGAAAATGCCAATTTCTGATGTCTGTGTGTACTTTCGGGCAATTCTGCAACCTGTTTCAGACTGGAAATGTCGAGACAAAGAAACCCCATAAATCTTTTATCTTTCCAACGACAGGTAGTCTTTGACCCTCATAAAAGGTCAAAGGCTACATTCTTTTTTTGAAGGTCGGTTCTGACTTTGTTTGCAAATCCTGAAAGTTTGCCGAAAAGGGTATGCAAATCTACTCTCAGATCTGAAATTCAGCACTTGTACCTGTAAGAAAAAGAGGGTTTTTTTTGCTTGTTTGAGGGGTTTGCCTTGGTCAAACCCCGATTTGGAATCAACCTTAATATTGAAATTGAAATGAGAATGCTAGCAAGTAGTAGAAATAAACCTAATAATGAAGCTATGCAATTCGATAGATATGCAATTGTATTTTGAATGTAAACAAGTATATTGATATGAAAGCTTGAACACAACAATGGAAAATGTAAATCAAAACCATGAAAGTAAACACAAAACCTCCATGCTTGTATGCTTGGAATCCACCTTGATAGAAGAATGAATGGATCTAGAAGATGAACAAAGGATCTTGAAGGAAGATCACACCACCATGATGGCTAGATCTAGGGTTTGAATGATGAATCTTGAATGCTTGAACCAAATCCCTTCAATGGCTTAAATGCTTGAATCCTTGATCTTCAATGGAGAATTTGGATGGAGAAGAAGACTTGAATGGAATGCTTCATCTTGCTTGAAAGAGAACTTGATTGCCAAAACTTGATCACCAATGTCTCCTTGAGAGTGCTTGATGAATGAATGAATGAGATGCAAAACTTGATGGATAAAATGAGAGAGGAAGGCCTGCTTTTATAGTGAACTAGGGCACAAATCTCTAGAGAAGGCCGACATTGGACAATTAAATCCCAATTAACCTTAATCCATAGAAATGGGCCCACGTTAAATGAAATTTGAGGATTTACCATTCCGAAACCCGAAATGGCCGATCTAGAGGCAGGAAACCAAATATCTCCGAAACCTGACACCCGGAAATCATGGAAATTTGAAATCTGGTCTAGGAGCCAGGGACGAGGTCGACTCTACCCTAAGTCAGGGTCGAGGTCAACCCTGACCTAGGTCAGGGTTGAGGTCGACTTTGACCCTCAAGGTTGACTTTGACCTTGAGGTCAAAAACCTCAAGACCCTAGCCTAGAATGCCAGGAAATGTAGATATATACTGAAATCAGGGACAAATAGATGCAAAATGAGGAGAACAAGTCAGATCCAAGAAAAAGGCCGATTCGAGGCGCTTGACACGACCTAGACCACTCACTCGGAGGGCTAAACACTCTTATCATGGAAGTGCTTCCATTTTAAGACAATACATTCCCTATCAAGTGTTTTTTGCCTCAAAATCTACAACAAACATTTCCTACTTTGAACCACTTCAAAAAGGATATTGAGGAGGATTTCATTATCATCATCATCATATAGATAATCCACTGCATCCGCAAATCAATTTTTATTGAAAGGAGAGAAAATTCTAATAGATAGAGACAAATCTCCTTCCATTTGCAACCAATAGTAAGAATCGACATCAATAAGGGATTCATTAACCTCTGTAGTAACCATATAGCTCCAGCAAAAAGTGCCAAAACAAGGGTATTGCGCATCCCATCTCACTCTTCATTTACCGCAACTCTTGCATCTTCATCTTCTTTAGCCTCACAATCTTCTTCCATGACTAAATTTGACCCTATTGTCTTAGATGTGCTAGTTGTACTTGTAGGGCAAGTAGTAGGGTAAAATCATAGTGACATCTACAATTGTTGCTATCACCTTATCTAAATTCCCTTTTTGTTTCCTCATTGTGCATACATATCATAGTATTTCTTAAGACTATGTTAAATGATATTCATGTGATACTTCAAGTGAAAGGATGACCTCCATCATCTTAAATAGATTTTTCTTTAGTTTAACAAACAATAATCAAATAATAGATGTCAAACATGATATTTGTGCATATCTTAAATACTCGTGATGATGATGGGGACTGCCTTTCTACAACTAAATTAAATAAAAATAGTATTGAGTAATAAACCTATGTTTTTGATCAAATTGCTTCTAAATTAAATCAAATCCTAAGTGATGTGGAATACTAATGTTTATAGGAAGTTTTATATGTATGCTATGTAAGACATGCACAAATATTTTTAGTTTTAATAATCAACCATTTAACATACAAATTGAAATAAATTTAAAATATTTTTGTTTATATTATTTGATTTTATTTTGTCAACTCAATTATAATTTTATTGAAATTTAGATTGAATTCTTCACCTAAATTTAAAATTTGTGAATAATTTAGGTTCAATAATTCGCAATCAATAAATTTTTTATTGAAACTTTAAGCCTCACAACCTTTCTTTCTCAATTAATTTTCTTTTAAAATTAACTTTTATTTCTATATCATCTTCTAATTAATTAATTTAATTGATTTTAGTCTATTTTCCAATTTACTTTCAACTAAATGAATAACTTAAAAATTAAATTTTAGAGTTTGTTAATTTATATTTAGTGTTCGAAAAAGCATTCCATATTAGTTTTGAGAAAAAAAAGCATTTCGAATTTTAGAAAAGATCATGTTACCAATCAAAGAAAACAAATATTGTACCGTTGAATTTAAAAATCATGTTACCGTTGGAGATGCTCCGTTTTTCAACAAATATTGGCGTTGATGGCAAATTGTTTTAATTGTTAACAGTCAATGGCGAGGGTGGACTGTTTGTGCAGAATTTCAATGCTAATTGTTAACTATCAATGGCGATGGCGAGGGAGGAGATTGAAAAGGAGCAAACGGATGTTTAATTTGAGATTGGACGCTGGAAATCTCATGGCTGCATTGATTCTTCAAGAACGTTAACTGTAACAGGTGATTGATTTGGGCTGACTGAAATAGTATCATCTGTCTGCAGGAAAATCTATCAGTGAGCATCTGCAATGGATTTGAATTTCAAATGTCTGCCGGGGTGCATTATTTGAACTTCAAATGAGGTTTAATCTTTTGGATCATCATTACACTCAAATGTCTGCCAGGATGCATTATTTGAGCTTCAAATGAGATTTAACGGCGGATCCAGTATCCATTTGGATTGGATTTGATGAAAGTTTTAATGTTTTGGTTGATTGGAATTGCATATTGAGTGTTTTTGTTAATTCTTGGAGGAGTTGCTGGTCATGGGTGGTGGTCGCATCGCTCTGTTTTAGTGTGGTTGGGTGTTTTGGTTAATTCTTGGAGGAGTTGTTGGTCATGGGTAGTGGTGGCATTGCTCTGTTTTAGTGTGGTTGACTGTTGCATTAATTGAGCTTCAAAAATGAGTTTTAATGGTGGATCAAGAGGTGAGGCATTTTGTATCCATTTGGATTGTGTTTGCTGAAAGTTTTAACATTCTGGTTAATTGGAAATGCATGTTGAGTGGGTGTCATTTCAATGTGCGATGGTAGAATTGTTGTGAGTGTTCTTGGTCGAATTATGGGGAAGCCCTGAAGAAGTGCTCTGTTTCATGGTGAATGGGCTTCAATTGTGTTTTTAATGCTCCTGCTTGATGCCAGGGGATTGATATTGTAGGGAGATTGGATGAGTATTTCAGGGGATCAATGGGAGAAATGCAAAATAGACAAGGGCTGGGAGCTTCAATCATATTGGCAGGTATTTATCAAATACTTATGCATCCACTGTTAAATCCAATATTTATTCGATTAGGAATTTCCATTAAGCTTCTTGATAGGACATGTAAGTAGATCATTATTCAAACATATTGTAAACCCTTCCACCATAGAGCATGATCGCACAGTAGCTAGTTCACTACTTTCATTTTATTTTTCTACTCCGAGCATAACCATTTAGTAATTCATTTTGTCAATAAAGCCTCATAACTGAAAGATAGCTTTTGTTTCCCTTATATGTCCAAGGGCTCTACAACTGTTCTATATGCAGTGCCAACATTTATTTCTGGTTTGGAAGTCACTAGGCAATTCGTGATTCTCTTCCTTTGCAACAATGTCATCCCAGAAATTTTTCAACTTTATTCTATCCATATCTACATGAATGCCTTGCTTGTCATCCTGCTGTTTGAAAGCATCATAATAGACGATGTTTTTATCCTTACAAAGCATTTTATACCATTCCAACTCTGCCATAGAACTTTGGTTCTTGCTCAACTCGACGTTGAGTTTCTCAGTGTTCATTTCTTGCTCATTTAGTAATTCATTTTATCAATAAAGTCAATCCCCAGTGGAATATGCAATGTTCCCTTAATATATTTATGAATACCATATATATAAAAGGATACTATTGGGTAATTTGTAATGGATATTACAAGGATCCCATAAGGTAACACTTGGTGTCTCACTTTAATCCCTGTTCCACCACTAGCAACTGTTTCACCACCAAAATCAATTTCTCCATTTTCATTATCCAACACAATGATGACTTCAAATTCCATTCTGAAATTATTGCATCTATATTCATGCTCAATTCATTTCCTCCTTCCTGTTTCTTATTGGGAGTCATCATTAGCCGAAGTAGATCACTACCACAGTCCTCTGAGTTTTCAATGCCAGCGGTCTTCTCTCTGCATTCAATCACTTAGTCGCTGATAGAACAATCACTTAGTGCTGCAGAGTCGCCGATCAAAAGAAAGGGTACATTACAAATTTTCTCCCTATATAGGTTTCTCTGGATCGAAGCTATGTTTGCACTTTATTTTTTTGTGTTCTCTTACTTTCATCCGAGTGGTATTTCTTCCATTGTGTCAAAGTGTACCTGAAAATATAATTTTGCAGAACATAGGAACTGTTTAATCTCATTTTTATTAGGAACAAAAATTATTTGAATCAAATCATACTTTATATGAATTAGCTTTGTGTTGACCAATTATGTAGTGAAGTTTCCTAATTAATGAAATTGTCTGCAACATTTCGTGGCAACGTTTCTTTCAGGCATTCTATCAAACAGTTACGTGCTTGTCTAGACTCTACACTTCCACATTTGCAAACGTATCAAACATGGCATTACCGATTTCTTTAGTTTGCAAGTTTTAAAAGCATTTTAATAAATGCATTTTGTCAAACAGTTCACCAGCCTTCACTACGCTTCCCATATTTGGCATACATGTCTACAGTATGGAATTTCAATTTCTGCACTGCGGAATCACCATTCTTTCAATAGACAGTAATCTTTTTCTTTTCGCAGAAGAGAAGATCTGGAGAGAGGGCACGTATTCTGGTAGTTTTCAATCCACTTGTCCAAACACTTCCTGCGAAAAACATGGCGGGAATTAAACAGCTGTCGAATTTCCTCATCTTTTTCAACAGAGTTCAAGCAAATGGCACCCTCAAAAAACCCATCTGAAAAAGACGCAAACTATTAAATGGAAATGGCAGAGGCTATTTCTGGATAATTTTGCTGAGCACACCGAAGGCAAGAGAAAAGCCATTGCATTAAATTTCTTATATAAGCCAACGTAAGTACCAAGGCAACGACATATCTGGGAATAACCAGAGCAGAGAAACTTGTAGCAAACACCATGATTCCAATTCCACACAGTTCAGCTCAAATTTCTTCTCTTTCAGAGAAAATATTTCCCTAAATGTATTGTTCACTCAATCATATATTGATCTCCTCTTTCATATGAAGAAGTTTTAAAGATGACGGAGGGGTATTTCACGTGTGATTGTGATGAGATAACAAATATGAGAGATCATTGACTTTAAGAAAAATAAGACGCGCTTATAGAATCATTGCCTTTCTTAAGAAAAATAAACACAAATCATGTCCTAATCATAAGTTATGAATCATAAATTTAATTTTGTGCTGGTTTAAAATACACATTATGTTTTACAACGGGCACATTTTTTGATTTTATAAAATTATTTTATGTTTTGTAAAGACAGAAGTGATTGTTGAAATCAGATGGAGAGATGTTATGCCAGAAACCACAACAAAACAAACATAAATATTTTTGAACGGTACTAATGCTCATATGCTCAGGTACTCAATCAATTCGGTAGCCCAAAATTTAACTAGAAAGAGCGGAAAACACAAAAACGTTGGCTGCTTTACTCTGTAATGAGGGGAATCTAGGAGAAAATTAATCGCATTTCATGAAAATTTTGAATAAACTTTACAACAGGGTTCATGATCTTCTAAAACCAAAAGAACATTTTTTCTTTTGTTAGTCAATGTGAAAGATTCATGATGATTATTCTGATCATCCCTATCACCCATCCTCTATTTTCAACATTTCCTTCTCTTTCAAATGATTTTTGGAAATATATTACTTTGAATTTCTAGCATTACATTCTTATAACCCTGCAAACCATCTTCACTCATCCTAACATTTTCCTTTGACATTTCCAAATGCAATTACCAACTTTTCACCTTCTTCAATCTGAAATATACTCAGCTGCAATTTCTAGAGTGTGTTTGTGCCATAACTCTCTTGGCTTTTCCATTAATCAAAATACACTCACATTAAGAATGATGATTTGTAGTTGTAGTGAAACAAGTTTTTACTATTTTTAAGTTATAAATCAAATATGCAATATTCATAAATACCTTCATCCTATTTCTAGTGTGACTGATTTGTTGAAATCTGTCAATTTATTTGATGCCATTAGCATTTTCTATCACTATATTTATGAATAATTTTGGAATCAATTTAATTTGTGTGAAATGTCTTTGAATTTTTACATTCACTTATATTAATATTTAAATTTTAACATTTATTTTGTATATGTTTAAAAAATACATTTAAACAAATTAAGTGTGAAACATACTAACTATATGTGAAATATGTTTTAACTTTGATAATCACTTTATTTTCTTTTGTAAACCGTATGTGAGATGTGTTTTAACTTTGACAATCATTTTATTTTCTTTTATAAATTGTATGGGAAATGCGTGTATAAATTTAAAATTTTCCTTTATATTAAGAATGTATTCATTTTAAAATTCATCTATCTTGTATGTTTGAATTTTGGCATTCACATTTTTTAATATACTGACATGTGTAAATATGTATAAATGTGTAGAATTACATATAAATATTTATAAATATGTATAAATGTGTATGCATATTTATAAATGTTTATAAATATGTATTAATATATATAAATATGTATAAATGTGTATAAATATTTATAAATATGTATAAATGTGTATAAATATTTATAAATATGTATAAATGTGTATAGATATGTATAAATGTGTATAAATATTTATAATTGTGTATAAATATATATAAATATGTATAAACATAAATGTGTATAAATATGCATAAATTTTTATAAATATTTATAGATATGTATAAATGTGTATGAATATTTATAAATCTGTATAAAGATGTATAAATATGTATATGTATCAATATGTATAGATTTTTATAAATAATTATAGATATGTATAAATGTGTATAAATATGTATAAATGTGTGTAAATGTGTATAAATCTGTATAAATTTGTAGATATTTATAATTAGGTAAATGCGTACAATAATATAAAAATAGGTATAAATATTTGTAAATATGTGTAAATGTTTACAAATGGGAATATCAACATGGGAATATGCAAAAATATTTATTGTCAATAAAATCTATTAGATTAAATAAATAAGTTACAAAATTATTAATGGCTAAGTTGAAATCATAGGTGACTGAAATAATACGAAGCCAAATGGTAAAGCTGAAATAATGGGACCTGAAAAAATAGGACCCAAAAAAATAGGGGACTGAACAATAAGTTAAATTTTAAAAATTAAAATTGGATTTTTTTATATTTTTTTATGGAATATCGAGAGGCGAAGGAATTAGAAAAGGTACCTTTTAGAGAATATGAACAGACGGTTTAGATTTTAAAATAGTGTCTCCTCATTTTATTTGTAGGAAGTCAATTTCAACATCAAATTAGATTTAGATTTAGTTTTAGTTTTAGTTAGAATTAGACTTATATTTCTCTTAGATTTAGATTTTGATCATTATTTTGTTTAATATTTAGATTTTAATTTAAATATGGAGTGTAATGTTTTAGATTATTTAGATTATTCATTTAGAATGGTTTTAGTTTTAGAGTTAGATTTGGATTTATATTTATGTTAGATTTAGTTTGTTATCATTATTTTATTTAATATTTAGATTTAAATTTAAATTTAAATTTAAATATGGAGGGAATGTTGTCATGATGGGTTAGATTTAGATTATTTAGATTGTTCATTTGCAATGGTTTAAAATGCTGAAAAATATTTCTTCTTCCTTATTTAAAATTCAAAAATCTTGAAGATTTAATTTTAATACTTCATTTTATATAGCTTTTAGATTTAACATTTAATTTCTACAATAAAAAATTATTAAATTAAATAAAAAAGTTACAAAACTATAAATTTAAATAAATCATAAATTTCAATGGAAACACAAAAAATAATGGTTGGACGAAATAATAGGAAGTTAAATGGGAAGGCTAATGGGGCCCAAAATAACAGGACCTAAAAGAGTGTCTCCTCATTTCATTTGTAGGAAGCCCATTTCAAGAGAAAGCAACCAACCAAATATCAAGGTGATATTTTTATTTTGTATAAGTTAATAATTTATTTTTTTAATATAATTTTAATTTTAGTTTAAAATTTAGATTTAGTTTTAGTTGTAGTTTTAGTTTTACATTTATATTTAGTTTGAGTTAGATTTAGATTTAAATTTCTCTTAGATTTAGATTTTGATCAAAATTTCATCTTTAAGATTTAGTTTTAATACTTTAAGATATAGATTTAGTTTAGTTTAAGAGTTAGATTTATATTTATATTTCTCTTACATTTAGATTTAGATCAATATTTTATTTAATATTTAGATTTAAATTTAAATATGGAAGGAAATGTTGTAATATTGCTTTAGATTTAGATTATTTAGATTATTCATTTGCAATGGTTTAAAATGGTGAAAAATCTTTCTTCTTCCTTATTTAGTTTTAATACTTTATTTTATATACTTTTTATATTTAATATTTAATTTGTACAATAAAAACTATTAAATAAAATAAATAAGTTACAAAATTATAAATTTAAATAAATCATAAATTCCAATGCCAAGTTAGAAAATAATAGTTGATTGAAATAATAGGAAGCCAAATGGCAAGGTCGAAATAATGGGGTTCGAAAAAATATGATCCGAAAAAATAGGAGAGCAACATGGATGAAGAATAAGTAAAAAATTTAAATTTTTTTGGAGTGTTTTATATTTTTTTGTGGAATTTAAAGAGGCAAAAGAATTAGAAAAAGCACCTTTTAGGGAATATGCAAAGACACTCTCTAATTATAAAAGGGTGTCTCCTCATTTCATTTGTAGGAAGCCCATTTCAAGAGCAAGCAAGCAACCAAATATCAAGGTGATATTTTTTAGCCGATAGGCTATTTGTGGGAGCTTTGCTCCTTGAAATAAAATAAAACTGCCGGAATATTGTTAGCCCTTTTGTTAGTCCTTCCCTTTTTTTTATTAAATAAAAGTTCTATTAATTTCAATGATAATTTATTTTAATTAAATTAAATTATTTATAAATATATCCTCCACATTTTAAAATGATAAGTTTCTATTTTTTAGTTGAGTTTATTTATAGATAGTTTAATTTAACCTAAGTATCATCCTTATCTACAAATAACATAATCTTTTCATCATTTCATCACTTCAAATCTTTATGCATTTATGTTTTGTAGAAATGAACTATTATTTTTCATAGCAGAGATAAAGTTTTGATACACTTTAGTGCACCAAGACTTGATACCATGATTTAGAAGAATAATTGAATGGCACCAAAGTTTTTGGCTATGGGGGTTGTTATGCTTCATGTTCCAGCTCAAAGATTTTTAGTGAGCTTAGTGGATTTTTTTTATTGGTACATTTGTTTATGGTATTCTATTTTTTATTAAGTTGAGAAGTTTCCTAAGTAATAGAAAAATTATTGGTAAAATTTGATGTCCATTTTCTTCTAGATTGAAGGAGACATTTTTGTCTAATGTTTTCTAGAATTTTGTTTGCCACTAATATTTGAATCTGAAATATTATGGAGATAATTATGGGTTGCAGGATTTGGTTTGTCTTAATATTTTTCATAAAAATAATGGCTGACATTATTGAAATCTTGTGGTATCCATAAAGAAAATATGCATGTAGAACATTAATGGCGATACCTAGTAGTTGTATTTTTTATGACTTTGAAAGGTTTTTGTTATCTATATTTCTTTTAAAAACATAAGCCATGGAAGAATTATTGACACAGTGCATCCATTTTCTAATAACATTCAGTAAGGAGACCACCATTTTCTATAACCCTTTCCATGTTGATAAAATTGATACCATAAAAACAATTTCAAATAATTGTACTTAAAAACTTGTAAAATAACATTTGATAGGTATCTAATTTTAGAATTTCTTTCATATATGTGAACATTCTCTTGTATGAAGTCATGCAATGTTATCTTTTAATGAACTTTTGGGATGTAATGTTTTAATTGGTTGAAGAATTATCACAAATAATTTAATTTGCATATTATGTTAGTTTGAAGTTCACAGACCATTTAATATGTTTATGATATTGATAACTTTATTTTATGAATCTAAAGTCTCTTGACAAAAATAGAAGTTAGATTTTTCCAAAATTGTAAAATATATTTTTATATTTAAAAAAAGGTCAAAAAATTTAGAAAAGAAAATATAATAAAGATTTTATAAAATAGAAATATTTTTTCAAATTAGAAAATATATCATAATTATTAATATTTGAAAAAAGAAAATAAATTTAAAATTTATGAGAGAAACATTTTTTAAAATAAAAAAATTCTTATTTATTTTTGGTATTCTAGAAATAAAATATGACAAAGAAAAATCTTAAATTTTTAGAATTTATAATAAACATACATCCCTTTTCATAATTAATAGTAAAAACCTTTTTAGAAAGAAAAACTAATAAAAGAAAAAAAAATAGTATTTAAGCATTTATAATAATAAATATTTCCTCACTATTAAAAGTCATTTTAGAAAGTAAGTTTTTTAATAAAGAAAACAAGTTGATTTTTGTGAATTTTAAAGTAAAAAAATATCTTCAATTTCATTATTAGCTTTTACATTTTGAGCATGTTTGTAAAAATTTGGGATTGATAAATTTTTTAAGGTTTTTGATTAATTTGGATGTAATTAATTTTCTTTACACTATTAATGGTCATTCTCATTTTTTAAAATCTAATTTCCTATCGGCGCACTATTGCATGCACAAAAGCATGCGATGCTAGTTATTTTATATTTAATAATTTGTTTTTTATATAAGATAAGATAAGATAAGATAAGATAAGATAAATTTATTAACGTCCAACAAGAGACCACAATTAGTTTTAGATTAAGATTTTTAGTTTTAGATTTAGTTTTACATTTAGAATTAGATTTAGTTTTAGTTTTAGTTTTACATTTAGATTTAATTTTAGTTTGATTTAGATTTAGATTTAGATTTAGATTTCTCTTACATTTAGATTATTATTTCATTTGATATTTAGTTTTAATATTTAGATTTAAAGTTAAATATGGAGGGAAATGTCGCTATATTGGTTTATATTTAGATTATTTAGATTACTCATTTAGAATGGTTTAAAATGGTGAAAAATATTTTTTCTACCTTAATTAAAACTATAAAAATTTTAAGATTTGGTTTTAATACTTTAAGATTTAGATTTAGTTTTAGAGTTAGATTTGGATTTATATTTCTCTTAGATTTAGATTTTGATCATTATTTCATTTGATATTTAGTTATAATATTTAGAATTAAATTTAAATATTGAGGGCAATGCCACCATATTTTTTGAGATTTAGATTATTCATTTGCAATGGTTTAAAATGGTAAAAAATCTTTCGTGTTCCTTATTTAAAATTGGAAAATCTTTAAGGTTTAGTTTTGATACTTTATTTTATATAGTTTTTATATTTAACATTTAATTTCTACTATTATATTTGGTTTTGAATGTTTGATAAAAAAAATATGGAGGGATATGCCACCATATTATTTAATTTATTAAATTTGACAATTAGTTTCAAAATCATATATATTTTTTGTGCAAAGAGTATTTATGATTTAATCTATAATTCATTTCTATGTATCACAAAAAGAAGAAGGGGTTTCATGCTTGCATTTAGCAAATGTAAGGAGGATGCTGAAAAAGGTTGCTGAGTAAGGCTTTGTGCTTGCTTCCATTAGCTTTAAAGTTTGTAAATCCTCTTCAGCTACCATGTCTATCATTTTACAATCATTTTGCAATGTGCAGAACATCCTGCCTAAAGTAGGGAGAATGATGCCAAAGAATTTGGTTTAAAATATTTCAACAACATTTTCAACAAATCTTTTTTATGCAAATCTTGCAATCATTGCATGTCATTGGAGGCCATATTTTTGAATTAGTGGAGACCTTGGAAATTTTAATGTGATCAATAAACTAGGTTGGGGTGATTATGGTAAAAATAAAATTGTGAGATTAGAGGGTGAGATAAATTCAATCTAATGGATATGAATAAATTATAAATGTTTCCATAAAGATTATGAAAAAATATGAGAAAGTCCAAGATTTATGGGACCATATTAGATACTTCAAATTTTAATTTGTGATCATTTTTTGAATTAATGCTTAAAAGAACAACATAACCTATAAGGAAGAAACAAAAAATGACTAAGAGTTCACTTGAAATATTACCGTAAACCAAATTGACACTTTACTTCAAAACTAAACCAAATTGAACATTAACCTTAAAAAAATTGTCCTAACCCTGATCTTAATTAAATATTAAGTCAAATTAAACTTTATACCTACAATCTTAGTTTATGAGAAACCTATTGAATAAATAGAAACAATAAACCTTGAAAAACTAGATTGAACCCCAACCTTAACTCTATATCATATTACACATTAAAATTCAAGATCAACCTAACCCTAGAACTAAGATTTAAAAAATAGGGTCACTTGATAAATTAAACCCTAAACTTAACCGTAACCATTATACAAAACCAAATTAAACTATCACCCTAATTTTTAACCTACCTAAATCCTAACTTATATAAAATCCAAATAAAATAATCCTTTAAATCTAACACTCAACTTAACCCTAATCCTAACAAAATTAAATCATAACCCTAACTCTAGCTCTAATTGAACTTTAATTCTAACCCTAAGTATAAGCATACCTTATCCATATTCAAACTCTTACCATAATCAAAACCTAAGTATAGTTAACTGCAACCCTAACTATAACTCAAATATTTCCCTCTAATTTAATTCTAACCCTAATCTAACCTTAACTCTAACCCTAATTATGCTTCAACCATTACACTAATTAAACTAAAACTATATCCTTAATTGAACCTTAACCATAATTTTATCTTGTCTATAACCATAGCCTTTACCCTAACCCTAATATCTAGCCTACCCAAACCCTAATCTAAACCCTAAACAAGGTGTAATTAGAACCTTAATCTTTTTCCTAACCTTAATAATATTTCTAACTCTAACCATAATTTTAACTCTCACCCTATTAACACCCCTAACCCAAACCCTGATCCTAACTATGATATAAATCCTAAACCGTAATTCTAACCATGATATAAACCCTAAACCCAATCATAATCCCAATCCTATCCCTAATCCTAATCCTATCCCTAAACCTAATCCTAATCCTAACCCTAAACCTAATCCCAATCCTAACCCTAATCCTAATCTTAACTCTAATCCTAAAATTGATCCTAAAACCTCTCCCTAAGTATAATCTTAGTCATAATCCTAAATTCTAAACCCTGATCCTAACCCTAACCCTAACAAAACCCTAACCCTAGTTAAAATTTAACCTTAACAAAACCCTTACCCTAACCATACCATAGATCCTAAATGTTAAATCCTAATCCTAAACTTAATTGTTAAACCCTAATTCTAAATGTTAAATCGTAAATCCTAAATATTAAGCTAAACCATAAACCTAAATGGTAAACCCTCATCATAAATGCTAAATCTTGGACCTAAATACTAACCCCTAAATGGGTATATGCACAAAGATAGGGTACCAAAAATGTCCCACTTTCCTTTGTGGCCCCCAAATGGCCATAGTACACACGCGCTATGCAAAAAGCTAACATGCATGCACCCTATGCAAAAACAAGAAAAGTGTAATATGCATAGTTTTGAATAGCGCTAGCGTGCTATAGCACATGCGCCCTTTGCAAGAAATAAAAAAGTGGTGAGAGAGAGAGAATGCAACATGCATAGTGCTAGCATGCTATAGCACCTGTGCCCTTTGCAAGAGACAACAAAGTGGTGAGAGAGAGACAGAGCATAACATACATAGTCTTGCATAGCACTAGTGTGATATAGCGCGTACACCCTTTGCAAGAAACAAAAAAGTGGAGAGAGAGAGAGAGAGAGAGAGAGAGAGAGAGAGGGTAGGAAGGTGGGAGAGAGTATATGTGTGTGTGAGAGAGAGAGGGTGAAAGAGGGTAATAAGTGAAAATATAGAGGGTAGGAAGAGAGAGAGAGAGAGAGAGAGAGAGGGTAGGAAGGTGGGAGAGAGCATATGTGTGTGTGAGAGAGAGGGTGAAAGAGGGTAATAAGAGAAAATATAGAGGGTAAGAATATATATATATATATATATATATATATATATATATATATATATATATATATATATATATAGAGAGAGAGAGAGAGAGAGAGAGAGAGAGAGAGAGAGAGAGCATATGTGTATGTGAGAGAGAGGGGGTGAAAGAGGGTGATAAGGTAAAATGTAGAGGGTATGAAGCTGTGGAGAGAGAGAGAGAGAGTGTGTGTGTGCATAGGAAGGTGGGAGAAAGCATGTGTGTGTGTGTGTGTGAGAGAGAGAGAGAGAGAGAGGGAGAGGGGGGGTGAAAGAGGGTAAGGGAAAATATAGAGGATAGGAAGGTGGAGATCTCTCTCTCTCTCTCTCTGATAATTTCTCATCACTATTTAAATCTATGACTTGAACAGGGCACACACCCTATGGAAGTCATAGATTTCAATAGTGTACATGCCCTATAGGGCGCACGCCCTATGAAAGTCATAGATTTCAGTAATGTGCTCACCCTATAGGGTGCTATAGGGTGCACGTGCTTTGTAAGGCATTGGAATTTAATTATCCTAACACTTGGATTTGCCTTGGAGATACAACCCAAAGGCTTGGATGATTCAAATAGGCCTAAGACATGTTTTCCAGCTGACATACAAAAAAATGACATCTTTTTTGTGTGCTCCTTGTCAGGTTTACTCATGGCTCAAGAACATAAAAATAGGATGACGTGATATTATAGATCTCTGTGTTAGTGATCTAAACATATAATTTATTTTTAATTCTGATTTTGTTAAGTTTTTCATCTCTAATTTCTTTTCTAGGTATGTCCATTTTTTATAAAAAACCAACGTGTAGTATTTTGGGCATAAATTTTCGCTTGTTCATCGAATTTTGCAACACACAAAAAAAAGAAAATTTGATTTTCAATTAGTTTTAAATGATTTCTAGGGGGAGCACACATAAATTTCACATTTTCAACATTCATTCCTAACAAAAACAACTCTTATTACACTACCACTCGCATCACATTCAAGTTGAAATACCTTATTCAAATCATGTAAAACTAACACAGTCAGTTCAAAAACCTTCTTCTTCAAAGTCTCAAAACTTTTATTGGCTCCATGTGTCCACTTGAATTCTCTTTTATCTCCTCTTAGTGTCCACTATTTTCTCACTCAATTTATTAGGAATCACAACAAAACATACATCATTCTTCTTTAAATTCTTAATAAACTTTCTTCCTTCCATCAAACAAACTTTCACTGATAACGACCTTTTTGCTTGCATGTGTACACTCAAATGATCTATGTCCTCCACAATTTCAACAAGTTCCTTAGAATCCATCTTTCCTATAGACACCTCGGTAGTTACTGCCTCTTCCTCTAGAAGAACTTTGACCTTTCCACTCGGTCTTGCCTTTATCCTAATTTTTTTTGTGTTGATCAAATCTATTGTTTTCACCATAAGATCTACCTCTTTCTCTAGGGAATCTACCACCTTTTCATCTTTGTCTTTGCTCATGTCTTTTGTTAAATTTCTCCTAAGCTCTCGGGACAAACTGATAATCTTCTTCAATACTTTCCAACTTTACCAAACTGATTTCCTCTTGAATAGAAATTCTGAACCCATTTAGGTATCTATCAATTATTTCAACCTCATGCTCAATATGTCTAGATCTAATGTCTAGCCTATAGAATTCTTCAGTATAGTCTTTTACCGAGCTATCTTTCTTCCTCAAATTCTACATTCTCCTAACTAGGTTAATCTGATAATAACAAGGTAGAAACTTGCCTTTCAACTTATTCACCATCTTATTCCATACCTTGATTTTGTCTTTATCTTTCCTTTTTTTGTCTAATTTTAGATGCTCCCACCATAAGGATGCATGAATTTTCAACTTTGTACTTGTAATTTTCACCTTCTTTTCCTCAGAAACATTTTCATATTCAAAATACTTCTCCATCTTGGTTATCCAATCCATCAGCTCATCTGAATCCATCCTACCACTGTATTCATGAGGATTGCAGTGTAGTGTTAACTTCAAGTCTGTCAATGCCTTCAAAAGTCTTTCTTCACCCTGATCCATCACATGTGTAGGTTTTGTTCCACCTTGTTCATCTTTAGCTTCTTCATCACTAACATTCTCTAGATGTCTTCCTCGGTGTTGGATTGTCTCAACAACTTCTAATGTAGAAGAAATTTGTCTTAGCATATATACCAATCCTGAATCTGTATCTTGCCTCCCAAGAACCATCTTGAAACCCTCTTCAATTGTAGGTCAGATCACAATCTGTCACCCCACAACAAATACCAACTAGGGCTTACTAGAAGGAACCCTCGACCAAAGACCTAAATTTTCAAATCTAGATCAAGATCTAAGATTCTAACCTCTGTCTAATACCATCTGACACAAAGAGACTGGGAAAAGGGCCAAATACACTCCCAAATGACTAGCCTCCTTGCAGAAATATCACAAAGAAGAAACAACACAAGAAGGGAGTGAGAGAATGAAAAAAATTCATATATTATTCATCAATAACTTCATACATGTTGGGTTGTGAGGCCTTCCCTGTTACGGCCAAATACAATCAGAATTCAATTACAACAATCCTCATATATGAAAGGATTCAACTTTTAGATCCTATCTCCTATCTCTCAAAATTGATACCTAAAACTATAACATACTACTTTATTTATACAAGAAGCTACCGAAACAAGTTGACCTTTAGATCCAACCATTGGAGAAAGAAACGACCAGATCTAGGTCCACATGCTTCCCAATGATCAATGCAACCATTAACTCTATGAGAAACATTAAATGCACAAGTTGGCCTCAACAAAAATCCAAAATAAACCACTCAGTGAGAAAGATTACCAATGGACAAGAAATTAACTCGGTTACCCAATCGAGCCAACTCGGTAAATGAAGGAACAAAGTAGAAACCAAGCCCTGTCAGTGGAAACATGAATACATCACCGAGAGTCCAAAAGAAAGTACTAAGCATATCTAACAACTCTAACTTTTTTTTGGTGATATGAGATTGCTAAGAATTCAAGATTCTCCTGGATCACTTGGTTAGCCATAGCTGATGCCAATATAAGTTGTTGTTTAGGTAACATGACCATTTCAGATGGGTAAACAATTAAGAAGTTATCTTTATATCCTCTAAGCCCAACCTCAACCAGACTTATGTACTCCTATTTGGCCTGATTTAGGAGATGAGGTGGAAGATCTTAACTCTATTTCTAAACTTATGTTGTTACACAAAAAATATTTCTTGCAACTTCAAGAATATGATGATGTGATTTAAAGAATTCTTACCAAAGACTGTGTTACAGAAAAAAGATATCTTTAAAATTTTTGTTTTTCAGTTATCAACCTATGAGGATTATGTTCTTCCTCTTGAACCTGATTTTATCCATCAATTACTACCTTGTGAGATATCCACACCTCCTATACCTAAAGTATCAATGCTTGAATTAACAACTCAGGTGGAGCTCTCACCTAGTCACAACCTCCATGTCAACAATAAACTATCATCATCACAACTATCCATATTGACTCAACTCCTTTGTAATCATGAGAAATATTTTTCATGGGATTATGGAGATATGAAAGTATTGAGCCCAAAGTTCTATAAACATAGAATCCATATCAATGAAGGTAGTTTACCTCTCTACCAACATTAGAGAAGAATTAACCCAGTCTTGAGAGAAATTGTAAAGACCGAGTTGGAGAAACTGTTGAATGCTAGTTTTATTTATCCAATCTCAAATAACAAATGGTTTTCTCCTTTGGTAATTATCCCTAAAAGGGAGGTAAATGGATAATATGTGTGGACTACATAGAACTAAACAATGCTACAAAGAAGGATCATTTTCCCTTGCCATTCATTGATCAGGTTCTGGGTACCTTAGCTAGTAAAAAGTACTTTTATTTTCTTGATGGATACAGTGGATATAACCAGATCAACATTGCTCTAGAGGATCAAGAAAAGACAACATTTACATGTCCTTTGGGAACATATCATATTCTTTGTTACCTATTGGTTTATATAATACTCCAACTACATTTCAAAGGGTTTTTATCAACATATTTGCTGATGTCTCACATGATTGAATGGAAATCTACATGGATGATTTCACCTTATTTGGTGTTACTTTTGACGAAGCTTTGGTGAACTTAGAAAAAGTGTTGATCAGATGTAAAGAGAATAATTTGTCCCTAAATAGAAAAAAATATTTTATGATGATGCAAGAAGGAGTTGTGCTAGGACACTTCATCTCATAAGCTGGAATACAAGTGGACCCTACAAAAATTAAGGTAATTCTTACATTGCCTATACCTACAAACAAAAAAGATGTTACATCCTTTTTAGGACATGCTAGTTAAATTATAGGCATTTTATTAAAAAAATTAGTCAAATAGCCAGTCCATTATACACATTGCTGACAAATGAGTCGAAGTTCACATGGACACCATCTTGTGAGGAATCTTTGTTGTAGCTCAAATCCCTTCTTACTACAACACCAGTTCTCAGAGGACTTGATTGGTCTTTACATTTCCATATTCATACTAATGCGTTTGATTATGAAATAGGAGCAATCTTAGGTCAGAAAGCCAATAACTTTGAACATACCATTTATTATATTAGCAAGAGTTTACATGGACCAGAGCTCAATCTTATAGTCACTAAAAAGGAGTTGCTAGTTTTCATCTATGCAAAGTTCCATCATTATGTTACATGATACCCAATATTTTTTCATAGTGACCATGTAGCTATAAAATATCTTATAAACAAACCTTCAATCTTAGGAAGGTTATCAAGATGGCTTTTGCTGCTATAGGAATTTGATATAACTATCATTGACAAGCTAGGTAGAGCTAATGTTGTGTCTGATGATTTATCAAGGCTCCAAAATGATAACAATGACACTTTTGTAATTAATGATGAATTCCCTGATGAACATTTGTTTTATATTGTTGTCCAAAGACCATGGTATGTTGATATAGCTAACTACCTTGTAGCTGACAAGATGCCTACATATTTTTCTTCCAAGGAAAGAAAATTCCTTGTTGAGAAAAGTTTTCAATTTTCTTGGATTGATAATATATTTGTATCATCTTAAAATGGAAGCACTTCCATCTTGATAGGTTTAGTACCCTCTTTTAGTGCATTTTTCATGATAGACTTGCATTTAGGATGCATTTTGCACTTGATTCCTTCATTCTAGGTGAAATTATGGTTAGGATCCCGAGGATTATCCTTAATTTCCCTTCTCTATGGATCTATTTTCTAGGTAGAACAAGGTAGGATCTATTATGGTCAAGGTCGAGGTCAAGCCTAACTAAGGTCATAGTCAAGGTCATCTCTAACCTAGGTCAGAGTCAAGGTCTTCTTTGACATCGTTTGGGATTTGATCCCCCTTTTCAAATTTTTGTCCAGGGGGGCCCTAAAATCAACGTCGGGCTTTCGGATCTGAATGTGGAGGGGTTTTAATTTAAAATTAATTTAATTATTTTCCCTCCTTAGTTGGCTATCATGATTAAACCATAATTCGAGGTGAAATTTGAATTATGGGTCCTCACATTACTCTAGGATCCTCACCTTGGCACCTCTATATAAAGACTCTCATTTTCCTTCATTTTAGACAACTACACCAAGCAAGACCAAGCAATTTCATGAGAAAGAATCCATCAAGGAGACATAATTGATTGAAGCAAGCAAGCAATGGTGAAGTGAAGATGAAAGATTTCAAGAGGATGATATAGAATATCAAGCCATTGTTGATATCAAGCATTTTTGTGAGCACACCATTGTGAACATTTATTTGGAGCAAAAGAGATCCTTTCTTCCTTGATCCACCATTATCAATATTGAAGCATTCAAAGATACAATCACGGGGTAGAAATTATAGATTATGAGCTTGGTAGGAGTACTTTAGCCTTGGGGGCTTGGTATGCTTTCTTATCTTATTCAAATTTATGCATTTCTTTCTCATACATATTCATGCTAGGGTTTCAATCTAGAGGATTAGATCTTGGCATTACACATTCAATACACACACATAAGATAAGAAAGAATACCAAGCCCCCAAGGCTAAAGGCTAAAGTACTCCTACCAAACTCATAATCCTTAATTTCTACCCCATGATTGTATCTTTGAATGCTTCAATATTGATAATGGTGGATCAAGGAAGAAAGGATCTCTCTTGCTCCAAATAGATGTTAACAATGGTCTGCTCACAAAAATGTTTGATATCAACAATGGCTTGATCTTCTATATCATCCTCTTGTAATCTTGCATCTTCACTTCACCATTTCTTTCTTTCTTCAATCAATTATGTATCCTTGATGGATTCTTGCTCGTGAAATTTCTATCTTGCTAGCTGTAGTTGTTAAAATGAAGGCAAATGAGAGTCTTTATGTAGAGGTTCCAAGGTGAGGCTCCTAGAGTAATGTGAGGACCCATAATTCAAATTTCATCTTGAATTATGGTCCAATCACAATAACCAACTAAGGAGGGAAAATAATTAAATTAATTTCAAATTAAAATCCTTCTGCATTCAGATTCGAAAGCCCAACATTGATTTTGGTGCCCTATGGGACCAAAATTTTATACTAGTCTAGACCAAGTCATTGCAAAGATGTGTACATGAGGATGAGACTTATGAAACCATTCGTGATTGTCATGATGAGCCCCGTGGTAGACACTTTGCAATTAAAAGGATAGCTATGAAAATATTGACAACTAGTTATTACTTGCCTACACTTCATAAGGATGCAACCAACTATACTAGGAAATGCGATAAATGTCAATGGATGGGTCATCCTACAAAGTTAGATGAAATGCCTCTATTTCCACAAGTTTTGGCCACACCATTTGATAAATGGGGCATGGATTCTATTGGTCCTATCGACCCTCTATCTACTGAAAAATCTTACATTCTAGTTTTCACAAACTATGTCACCAAATGAGTCAAAGTCAAAGCAATGAAGCATGCACACAAACAAACAGTGGTTGAATTCCTATATGAAGAAACATTTTCCCACTATGGTGTGCCTAGAGAGATAGTAACAGATCAAGGGGCACAATTCACATCAACCAAAATAGTGAAATTGAAGCTATTCTTACCAAAATAGTTCAACTACATCACCAAGATTGGAGCAGCCACCTTCCAAAAGTAGTCTAGGATTACATAACAACATGGAAGACAACATCAAGATTCACTCCTTTCGAAATACCCTATGGAAAACTACACTGTTTCCCATTGAATTTGAACATAAAATATTGCAAACTTCCCTGAATCTCAACATTGATCTTCCTACAACACAATGAGACCGCCTTCTTCACCTCAACTGTTTGGATGAAATGAGGAAATCCACCTTGCAGAGAACAGAGATAGTCCAGAAAAAGAGAAAGAAGTGGCATAACTCCCACATCAAGAACAAATGCTTCTCAGTAGGTGATTGGGAATTATTATTTGATTCATGTTTCAAAGAAATACCTAGCAAGTTATAAACATAGTGGCTAGGACCCTATGAAATTGATCATGTCATCAATAATGGATTTGTCCAATTATCCACCATTGATCTTGTTCATTTCAAGCTACTAGTAAATGGTCATAGACTTTGTCTATACCATCAGCCATAGAAAAAAGATCATTTCCTACTAGAATTATGTGATAATACTTCAGAATCACCATAGGTAGTATTTCCTATAACAGAAGGAGCCAACCTTCTTCCTGCAGCTTTACCCTAAATTCCATTGGGTATGATCATAATAAACACTTAATTTTCAATAAAGTTTCTTTCTCCATTCATTTTCTACATTCTTATTTCCATTCCACTCAATTTCTCTACCTTCCATCCACCCATTATCCACGTCATAACATTTGTATTTTATTTTCTTTCAATAATTGCCATGTCAATTGATGCGATCATCTTCAACACTAGTTCTTTTGATGAAGTTTTCAATTTTCGTCAACCTCTTGTGCATGGAAAATCATAATAGAAGGTATAATAATTTGATCTCTTTCACTTTTAGTTCATACATTTAGACTATTATATTTAATACTGTATTTATTTATAATATGGCATTACACCTATTTCCTACCTCATGCTTAGTATGACAAGTGTGGGCACTTATCTTAATTACGTATGGGGCAAGTAAGTGTATTAATTTTCTAGGCCACTATTTTCGTACTCATAATTTCATAAGAGATTTCCCTATCTTTTCAAATCTATACTTATATTCTATTTTATTAAGTCCTTTATGTTTCACATAAGTGTCGAACTCCAATTTTTGAATTATATCTAATCTTTGACTTGATGTAACCCTAAAATGACATAATCAAGTTGCAAAAAAATTAATTACATTCAAAACTATAATTCCCTTGCCTTAAGTGCCATTATTATCATTTTAAAAATGTAACATAAAGATTACAAGTTAATTCATAGTTAAAGGTGCAGTTAGGAGCTGATTTTCAAGGTATTACAAAGGTGTTTAGAGGAATTGGAGAATTTCATAAGGAACAGAGAAAATAATAATTGAAAAATTGTAGAGTGAATTGAGAAAGAGTTTGGAGAAATGGGTGGGAAGTTAATGCACCATGAAGCAATGGTTAATACCATCTTTCTTACAGATGTGGAATTCGTCAAGCGATTTCATGTTTGTGGGTGGATCAAATATTTTCTAAAATTGACTAAATTTGATGAGGAAGTAGCTACCCAATTCATGAATACATTTCAAGAAGGAGAAGAAAATGTATGGGGTCTGATAGTTTTGGCAATAGAGGAATGAATAGCAGAAGTGATAGGGTTTTCTGCAGTTGGTGAGCATTATCCAAATGAGCATGATGCCATGTCAGCTTGGGCCCAATTTACCCTATCTACAAACCCTCCATCTGAGGTGAACAAGCAAGGCTATAAGCATGTGTCCCTTCCTTCCAATTTGATGAATTAGAAGTGCGCATTATAAGGTACCTCACTTGTGAAGGAAGGTTCTCTCATTTACATGCACATAATTTCAAGTTTCTTAGTTATGTTAGGCATAATTCTTGAGTCAATGTCCCAAATTTTCTCTATAATATGTTGGGTATTGGTGCAGAAGAAACCCAAAAAGGAAAAACCAACTTTGTCACTCACCATGCTTTGATTAAATTACTTGTTGACAGGTCACTTAGGGATGTATCTCCCTTAACTTGGAATGAATTTTTCCAAATCAAGACTTTGCATCCCTAGAATGACCTTGTTGAACAACCTGTGCATGTGATTGATATTCCTTCTCAACCAACAGCCAAGAAAGCTAGTGAAGGAGTAGAGCTTGAAAATATTAGGGAAACTAAACCTCACTCTACTATAGTGGAAAATGCATCTACCTTTTCCCAAAGAAAAGTAAAATGAAAAATTGATAAAGAAACTTTAGTTCCTGGCATTGAAGACCAAATTGAAATCCCTACAATTTCTAGAAATAAGAAAAAGAAGCCAATTCTTGCAGCAACCACTACTACAACAAAGAGACTCAAGAAAACTATTAGAAAGAAAAAAATAGAGGTTATAGAGACTCCAATGTAGAGAAGCTCCTGAATGAGAGGGAGAGTGCCAAATATTCCTGCAGATGACCTATCTATCTCATCAGATCAACCTTCCGCTTAACCACATATGGATTATATTTCTAATAGTTCTCCAACACAAACAATTGTTCCAGATAGTTCCCAAACTTTGAATGAATCACTCAGTAATCATCTTGAAAGTACTCACTAGGAGCCACTTCAGCAGTAGAATGACTTTGAGGAAATGCATCAAAAAGTCTAGGAAAATATGCAAGAAGAACCTCAAATGGCTCAAGCTTCAGCTCACTCTTTTCCCAGGAATTTTATTGTGCCCTTCAAAAGAGCCTGGTTAACTAATTATCTAGAGAAGACCTATAGTGAGAAGAAGAAGCCTCAACTCATAGAATTTGGCTCACCTACTCTTTAGTCTATTCTTTTCAATTTGTATAACTAGTTTGTGTTTAAAAGAACTCTTTGGAAAGAATAAAGAAAGAAAATGCAACAAGAAATTGATGAACAAAGAGAGGAAATAGAGGATTTAAAAGAGGAATTGCAAAGGCAAAAGAAAAAAATGAACCATGCTTTAACATTGGCTTATCAAATTATTTCCTGTAGGCCTTCTCCCAAGGTTTATGCTATATGTTTAAAACAACAATTTCTTTTGTTTCAGTTAATGATGACCATTAAAGATAAAGATTTATAATTTAAAATAGATAAAGAATTCTATGGTCTATACCAATCCATTCCTTCCTAGCAACAAAATCTACTTTTTGAATTTTACCTCCATAATTTTATTATCCCTGATGAAATTGATTGGAATCCTCTACTCTATATTGAAGATATACATCTGAAATATCTAATGCCATGGATCCACAATGAGACTATCTATGAAAGATAGGTAGATTCTTATAGAGATTAGGAGAGGTAAAAAAAATTACCCTTAAGGGCTCAAAGTAGTAAGCCTGATGTTTTATTAAGGGACTGGTTAAACCTTACTTATGGAAAAATAAAAGCAGAAACTAGAGAGAAAATTTTTGTTTTTAGAGAGAAGGTTTACAAAGAATATCATGGATTCCCATATTTTACTTTCCAACAAGCTTTAGAAAGTGCTAGAAATAGGTGGAGCAGATTTCTAGAAGCCTTCAAGAAATCAGATCCACATAGCCCCCTTAACCTTGAAGCAACCATAAACATGGCACCCAAGTATGTGTAATTAGGGAGGTAGATTTAGTGTGAACTCTAGTGTCCTCTGACAGTTCAGCCACCAATTCTCATGTGGCCCCTATATGATGTCAATTCTACAAAGATAGATCAGCTTTAAGAGGATTACAGGGTGGATTACAGGGACAAGACTAGAGGATTTTATTATACCTTCAAGAGAAAGAGAAAATGAAAGACTGAAGTAGGAGAATTCACAAGAATAGCTAATAAATGCAATGCTTGAAGACAAACATTATGATCATAGGGGGAAAATGATGGGTCTATAATTTGTCCTTGTTTTATGATATTTTTATACTCTGTTTCAAACATTTCTAAGATATTTTTTTTACCTTTTTAGTATTTGAACTTGTGAATATGTTATAAGTACAGTCAAACCATCAAAAACCATGGGTAGATATTAGTTGACATACTTTAAATACCTTTTCGCCAAATATTATACATATATTGTAGTATTTCATATAGTCATTTGAATGTGTGTTCTTATATTTGGATTAGTTGAATGGTTAAATGCTTGAAGATATGTATATGCTACTAACTTTCCAAGGAAACAGGAATGACTGAAGAATGGATCAACGAGCATTGATGAGAAGTGAGGAAGACTCATTTACAATGATGGAAAGTCACTATGGTGTTGGGTGAACCCACAATAGTGGGTTACACTTTTTTGCCTGAATGGACACTGAACTCTACATTTTGAGAAAAACTTGCAGATTCGGATGAATGTTGTCATTAAACCGTTCAAAATTGGAGGATGAAGTAAATTAGAGTCTTTTAAGATTTTCTTTATAGATTCTAAATATATATATATATATATATATATATATATATATATATATATATATATATATATATATATATATATATATATATATATATATATATATATATATATATATATATATATATATATATATATATATATATATTGAAATTATTTGAATACTTTTTTCTTTCTCCCACGAAAACTGGTATGGTGTTGAAAACGTCATTTTCAAATAGTAACAGTGTTTTCATAGAGAATAACCTTTTTTGTAAAATAGATATGAATGCAATTCTTTCAAATTTAGTTTTGTAACATCCATATAGAGGGCATGCAATTGGTTTGATGACATTATCACTATTGTTGCATATTTTATTAATGTTTGAAGTTTACTAAACCATAATTTTGACATACCTTGAGTACATAGCTTATAACTAATAGTGTATTTATCGAATTTCTATTTATTTATTTTTAATAGAAAGTAGAGTTCAATATGGAGGGCATTGTTATTTTTCAAAAATGAAATTCCCTTTTTTACTATTTTTCATTGAACATCAAACTTAGAGGTTTATATTTGATAAAAAACCTACATTTTTTTAATGTCAAAAACCATACACATAATAAATTAAAAAATAGTCAAATATATAATCGTTAGAAAGCTAGTTCTGAGTACTTGTTGTATGAAAAAGGATGTCTTCTTATTCTTCCATTTGATCAGCACGTTTGAGGCCCGAAGCCATGAAATTCTCAAAATTTGTTTAAAACTTGCAACTGTATGTACCCTAAAATGGTCGCCTAGACTTTGGGCCCCCATTCAGCAATTTATCAAATCCTTGAACCAATATTTTCAGAAATCAGCATTTTTCAAATATATCAATTTCCTTGATCAAATCCTATTTTATCATTTTCAATTATTTGCCTTGGGCTAACCATTTTATCCTAAAGTCTTTATTTATTAAAGGGAATATTTCCTCCCCTTTTATTAAATAAAAAGCCCCCACCTTTTCCTCTTATCCTAAGTTGCACAAATAAAACATTATCATTATTTTATAAAAATGGAAAAAACACTTTTTGTCTCATATGGACACAAAAGTCAACTCTTATTTCTTATTGGAGGATATTTGTGCACATGGATTGGTCCTCTTTGATGCTCCACCGTTGATTAAATCTTTTTCCTTTTAATCTCCATGGTCCATTCCTCCTCATTTCCTATAAAAGAAGAGCTCTCTTCCTTATTTGCATATCAATCTTTTATGCTAATGTTATGCTACAGGTTTTCTAGGTCACTTTGGAGCTTTTGAAGATTTGGAGCATTCTTGGCTTTTGCATCTACATTCCATTCTTAGTTTCATTTATGCATAGTAACTTCATGTTTATGCTTTCATAGTTTAGATTTATTTTCAAGCTTTAGAGTAACTCATCTAGTTTAACTAGGAAGGCTTGGTAATACTTGTACTTTTCTTTTCATAGCATAGCTTGTACTTTCATTTCCATAACTTAGCTTGCATATTCATCTTAATCTAGCTTGCATTTGCATTTCATAGTGATTCTTGGGGATATTGACATTCTTGCCCTTGTCTTCATTTGAATCTCTCATTGTGTGGTTGACTAGCAAGGTCATTAGCTTAATAGATCCAGCTAAGAGAAAATTTTAAATAATCTTGCAACTCCATACATAGAGAGCTCTAAGTCACTTTCTAAAGTTTCCTCTTCATGGATTCCCTTGGATATAATGACTTAGAGAAGTGCACCATTTGAGTGTGTACATTTTTGGCACCCACCGTGGGGTAGAGCATTATTGTTTTGTCCTTAATTTTCTACATTTCCGTTAATTTTTCATCAAATTTTAGCTTCATTTTCAGCTCTCGAGTTTTTCAGTCTCAGATTATCATGTGATAGTTTTCCAGTATCACATGATAGTTCACCTATGGTCATGCAATACTTTACCAGTTAAAAGTATCACCCCGTTTGAGACATTCTGCTGCCCTGTTTGAGACATTTTGTCACCTGCGGTAAAGCGAAGTATCACCCAAAAATATATTATCAACACGGTATGTTGTAAAGTGTCACACAATATTTTTAGTGACTGTACTATCACCTGTACCTAGCAATGAGTTGTTCCTTAGTTTTTCTTGCCGAATTTGGATTTAGTTAGCTTGCTAGTTTAGTTTGATGTGGTTAGATAGATTTAATTTGTATATTTCAATTGGATTTTGGTTTTTCTAACCTTGTGGGGCTAACAAGTTGTGCTTGTAGGTGCTCTCATTGCTTGAAATATTTTTCCAAAAGAATGCATGTGAAAGCTTCAAATGCACAAGGGCTACTAATGGTTTTTGTAGGGCTGCCCAAAGCATAAAAACCCAATCAAGTGCTTCTTTTTATTTCATTTCAAGTGTGGCAATTACTAATTGTTTCATTTCATAGGAACATAATATCTTGTTGTAGGAATTCTTGGGTGGTAGGAGAAGTATGTTCTTCACCCTTGTGGTGAACCAGAAAATCTTGACCCATCTTTGGATTTTGAAAGCAAGAGGGTAATTGAACATTTACTTGGTGTGTTTGGGAGATGACTTTGAGATAGGGGAGTATGCTCTTCACCCTTGTGGTGAAACAAAAACCTTGAACCTCATAAGTTGATCCACTTTTTGTTTAGATCTTTAGAATCCTTTAGCAGGTCTACTCTTGAGAAATCAAGAGGAACGACCCAAGTGGGGACAAGCCTTTTGCCAGCTATTCTGACCCACTATAAACTCAAGGCTATCGAGGACACAAAACCTTGGTAGATGTAGTGGTTTTCTTCACTTGATGTGAGTACTTGTGGGATTATGACCATGAGGAAAGTGTTGAGCAAGAATGCTTAAGGTACTCTTGTGGCCGCGAGGTCTGTTACTTGCCGCAAGGTAAGGAGTCCCTTTGGGGAGCAAGAGGGGTACTACGAATGGAAGCCCTTACTAAGAACCATAGATAGAGGCCACCCTATTTTTCCACTTAGCTTCTTGGTGTAAGGATTGATCCAAGTGGAATAACCTAGATCACCCCAAGATTACTCACCATCAAGTTTGGGCCAAGTTGTTAAGTATTGAGCCATTGTCTTTTTAGGCTAAAAAGTGCTTGAAGTGTTCTCATTGTGATATATCCGTGTAAACGTTCTTGCATATTCAACATCTCGGTAGTGCTCATAGAAGTTTTTCAATTTTGATATCACAATTGATTGTCTTGGGAAGGTTTCTTTTGCCCTTGTTTCAAGTGTTTGAAGACATGTTTTATCACCTAATATTTGCAAACTTGTCAATTTACTGCTGTCACTATGATTGAAATTGAAAAAACCAACCCTCAATCTAAAATTTGGACCAAAATTGCCTTAAAAACTAAGATTTTGACACTCACTAGTCAAGAATCGTATGACACTGGAACATTATCACCCTCTATCCTGGAAAATATTGCATGATAGTTCACCCCTGGAAAACTGTCACCCCGCTTGCCTGGAAACTATCACTTGGTCAACCTAGAAAGTATCACCCTGCTTAACGCGAAGTATCGCCTGGTCTGAAACTGTCGCCCTGTTAGCCTGGAAACTGTCGCCCAAAATCTTTTTGTTGTCTACCTAATTCATGCAATTTTTAGTCCTCTCTTAGTTGACCAAATTTTAGTAAGTTTCATACCCTGCAACTGAAAGCTTGTTTGTACCTCAGGTTTTTGGCTCTAGACATCTTGAGTTAGTTGCCTTTGACTTCACCAAAGATTTTTCTTGTCATTAGTAAGTTAGGAATTATCCTTGTTGAGAAGATTCACCTTTAGATTCTTTGATTGCAGACTTGGAGAGTTTGAGTACTCTTTTGTCCAAATCCACTTTCATATAAATTCAATTTCAATATATTTTGGTTAAATCATCCCCCTGATCCATATGTGCTAGGATACTGGAATCCTTTTTTTATGCACCACTGTGGTAGTGTTGATTTATACCTTTTGTCAACTTTCTATCTTACCATATCTCTTTTTGGACAATTGAATATTTTCACTATCCTAGTTTGACAATTAGTGATTCATAAGGTTATCTTCTCACTAAGCATCTTTTCTTTCATGCCGGTTACAACAAGATACCAAGTGGGTTAAGGAAAACAACCTCAAGTAGTTTTTAAACAATTACCTTTAGTCCAAACTCGTCAAAGGTGAAAGGGGAAGGAACCCATCTTCGATCAATCTCCTAGGAGTGCTTTAGAAGTTTGGTTTGAGCCTAAGAGTAGCCTTAGTGAGTTGAGTACTTCTATACCATCCTGTCAATCTAATATGGACATGAGCTACACTTTGACTAGGAGACAAAGAGAAACAATAGATCAAACTCTTGATGACATTTTTCAGAGACATAGGAGTAACATGTTGTTCAATGATGACAATCAACCTGAATCATCTCCTATCAACTCAAGATATCTAGATGCTCATCAACGAGCCAAGAGACACTATGCACAAGCTCATCAAGATGCAAGGTCACAACATGAAGACCAAAACAACCAATCTTGTGATGCTCATGTGAATGCAGCTAACTTGTTCAAGTGTTCAAGGCCAAGATCTCCACTAAAAATAACCTCAAGATATACAAGTGAGAGGCTAAAAAGTATTGAGCGAGAAAAACAAGCCTTCTTGAATGAACAAGCTGCAAAAGAAGAAAAATTTAGGCTCCTAGAGGAGGAACAACAAGCCTTGTTGGACATAGAGAGAAGGGTTGCACAAGAAGAACAAGATAGGCTCCTAGCCCAAGAACTTAATGCACAATTCAACAATAGGGGTACCAACAGTGGGACCAACTCCCCACGATCAACTCCCTTGGCCACCCCACGAGGCAAAAAATATTCAAGGTCACCATCAAGATCTCCTAGTCCTAGAGGAAGGACTTTACAACATGCTCACTATAGGAGACAAACGCCTCCTAGGAACTCAAGAAAACCCTCCCAATGAGCTCATCATGGCTCTCAACATGGAGGAAGTAGTGCAAATTATGAAGCTCAAGACTTTATGAGAGTACAACAAGAACCACTTTTCCAACAATATGTGGAGAAATATGTTGTGCAAAATAAAGATAAGTTCCTAGAGAGCTTAATCAAAAAGGGTGTGAGGGTCCCTAATAACTTTGATGTGGATAAGAAAATAAAGAAACATAGCCCCTCACAAGAGGAGATTAAGAAAATCAAGAAGATGATGGAGAAAATGATGGCTCCGAAGAGTTCTTTCAACCTTGATTCTATTTGTCCTAATCCTTTTGATAGGAGTGTGAGCATGATGGATTTTCCTACGAAAATTGAATTTCCCCAATATGACAAATACGATGGTAATGGTGACCCACATGATCATGTGCGTCAATTTTATACCATGAGTTTTGAATTTCACCATGAAGATTCCTATCTGATGAGATTTTTCCCAAGGAGTCTAAAAGGTCAAGCTATGGAGTGGTTTACCAACATAACCCCTCCCGTCAAAACTTTTAAAAAACTAGTCCACAGATTTGTGCAACATTTTGCCTACAATTTATGAAGTTCAGTCACCATGCTTGATTTGTGTAATTTGAAATAGAATCAAGGGGAATCCTTTGTTACATTTTTACAAAGGTGGAGACGATTATGCTCCTAATATTCTAGGACAATTCCTGAACAGGAGGGAATTGATATCATTGTGAGCAATTTAGTACCTGAGATGTGATATGAGGTTTGAAAGATGGTCTTTGATTCATTCGACACCATGGTCAAAACCACATGTAGAATAGAGGATGTCTTAAAAGAGCAAGGTATTTTGACTAAACAATATAATAACAACAATAGTCAAAATAATAATAATAATCATAAGGACAAAGGCAAGAACTCACACTGGAATAAAAATAAGTAGGTAGTCAATGAGGGAGTTTTTGACTCCAACCAACCAAAGGATCAAGGTGTCCTTCATTTATCTAGTGCAGTTCAAGCTATGAAGCTTAACACATCCTCTAACCAACAAGAGCATAAACAAAGATATCAAGAAAGACCTAAAAAGGAGAAGTGACAGTTCTCTAAGCTTGGGGATTCTTATGAGGATGTTTTCAAAATGCTCATTGATAACAATCTTGTGCAACCACAAGATCCAGCAAAATTTCACATACCTAACATTAAGCCATATTGGTGGAATGAAAAGGCTTACTGCATATTTCATAATGGCATTGGACATGACATAGAAAACTACTAGAAACTTAAACATCTAATTCAAGATCTTATTGAAAATGGTAAACTTTAGATTGATGGATTGAAAACCAATGCAGATCACAAAGCATTTAAGGAACCTTTGCCCAAATATGATAAGGGGGAAACCTCTAAACCCAAAGATGGCAAAGCTCCAATCAACTACACCTATATGTCTACAGAGAATGTTATCAATATGCTTGAAGTTGTAGATGAAAATGTCAACTTGATGAGAAAGAAAGATTCTTATAGTCATGATGTGGACTCTCTTATGTTTGATGAAGGCCCCGTGGTGGTGCTTAGAGGTCCTCACTCCCAAAGGTCATCTCAAGCTCTTAATGTTGTCACTAGAAGCCAAGGTCAAGGTCTTGTGGTCATTAGAGGTCCTAATTCTAACCAATCTAGCAAACCAAAGCAAGTGACATCCAAGAATGTCACCACCAAGTCAACAGTTAATCCAGAAATGAGCTACAATCTTGTTGATCAGTTACAAAGAACACCGACTCAAATTTCAATTTTTGAGCTCCTAGAGTTGTCTCCAAGACATAAGTGTGTCCTTAAAGATGCTTTGCATACAACCAATGTCCCTAACAACATAGACATTGATCAATTCCAAAATATGGTAAATCACCTTGCCAGCCCACATTACCTCACATTCTCAGAAGAAGATGACAAATTCTTGAGCCATCGCATAATCTTTCCCTTCACATTGAAGTCATGATTCACAAGACCCACATCAGGCATGTGTTGATTGATGGGGGTGTTGGGCTCAATATTTGTTCCTTGAGTTTTTTAAAAATATTGGGTTACTTAGAGAAAGTTATTGATACTAGCAAGAAAATAACCATCAAAGCCTATGATGAGGTAGAGAGAAGCTCCAAAGGCTTGGCCATCCTTCCTATTAGGATTGGCCCTGTTGAAAAGGACATTTTGTTCCAAATTGTTCACGCTAGTCCTTTAGCCTATAATATTCTGCTTGGTAGACCATGGATCCATGACATATAAGTAGTTTCATCTACCTACCACCAATGTGTCAAGTTCCCCTATAATGGAGTAGAAGTTTGTATACCCAGGGATAGCACATTATCTGTTAATGCAATTTCAGCAGGGACCCATGTTCCTCTTAATCGAGAAGCAAAAAAATTTGATGCAACTTTGGCACACTGTCAGAATAAGTTCAAAACCATAAACCTTGGTATGGGGGGTTATCATATTGACTCCAAAAAGCTGCTAGTCTTGCCTAGGTCCTATGGTAAGCCTTCACAAGAAATGTGTCCCTCATCTACAACAATGACTCTATTTGATACATTTTTAGAGTCTTCAATACCCATTCAGGATGAAAAAGAGGAAGTAGCTATTAGAGACTAGATTTACAAAGAGGAAAAATACAAGCACAATGAAATTTTTTCTCCATCTCCTAAAACTTATGGGAGAGGATATACTTTGGTAAAAAATATGGGTTACCCAGGTCATGGTCCTCTCAGTCATAGACTAGATGCTAAGGTTGAACCACTCAATCATGCTCTTTTTGGGCATAGATCTAAGACAACAGTTGGCCTAGGTTTTGAAAGTCAAAACAAGAAAGTTTCCCCTATCCTAGCTACGATGGATAGTGATGATGAATACATACCCAATGTGCAAAATCAGCAAGATAGGTGTGAAGATTGGGTACCTTCCACCAATCTCCTTTGGGGAGATTTGAATACTACAATTGATAATCCAATAGTTTCAAAACTAGAACAAGAACAATCCACTATTGAAGATCATGTTGAGGATCCTATCCAACACACAAATGGCATTCAAGAGGGTGTTACCCTTGGTGACATCAAAGCTTCTACCTCAAGCCCTAAAAAATATGCTTGGTGTAAGCATCCCAGTAGGGATTCAGATATGGACTCACATGAGTATGAGTGGGAGACTCTTTCTTATTGTTCTACAGTTGACATGGACATTGTTGTTGTCCATACATATAGTTCCCAAACCAAGGTAGCTAACGACTCTAGTGTAGGACTAGAGGATTGAAATCCATGAGTCACTTTAGTGGATGATGCTTTGCCTAATAGGATAAGTCTTGATTTGGATACCGTAGAGGGATACTTGATAGATGCCAACTCTACAATCACCAAAGATGATGCCATTCGCATACAAAATATTGAACTAGTCATTGACCTACCCCTTGCCAATCCTCACTTAATTGATTGGTCTCAGCGCTATCAAGAGCCTCAGCTCCTAACCTTTCAAAATGACTATGAAATAGCATGCTACCTAAATGCCCTTGAACCTATAGTCTCTTCCACTAGTGAACCAACTACAAGTATGACAAAGCTAGATATCAAGTACCTTAGTCAAAAAATAAAAAGAAAAGAAAAAAAAAATAGGAGTTTTGATGGTTGAAACCACTATGTGGTGGTGTCAGAACTGAAAAAAGTAAAAATAAAAGATGTATCCGAAGGTGAAAACCTCCCCAAGGTGCCTAAGGATGGGGTACTTGATCATCTTTCCAGTTATTTTCAAAACAGGTCATTAGTGCTTATTAAGCCCACATAGCCAGTTAATCTGAATACAGAAGAGGCTCCACAAATAGTTCACTTGGCTCAATCATTGTCAACACAAGAAAAGAAGGCATATACTAAGTTCCTACAAAGAAAGAAAATTAATTTTTCTTGGAACTACTTAGACATGCTAGGATTGGACACTAGTCTCATTATGCATCATTTGTCCATAGCTCCAGGGATCAAACCAGTAAAACAAAAATTGAGGAAAATGCATCCTCATATAGCTCTCCTTGTCAAAGATGAATTAGAGAAGCTCTTCAGTGTAGGATTTATAAGAGCCATTGATTATGCCGAATGGATATCCAATATTGTACCAGTTTCAAAACATGACAAGTCCATTCGTGCTTGCACAGACTTCAGAGATCTTAATAAAGCATGCCCAAAGGATGATTTTCTACTTCCAAACATAGACATGATAGTGGACATGACCGCAGGCTATGAGATCTATTCTTTGATGGATGGCTTTTATGGGTATAATCAAATCAAAATAGCTCCTAAAGACCAAGAGAAAACTGCATTCACTTGTGCATGGGGAACCTATTGCTGGAACGTCATGCCTTTTGGATTAAAAAATGCCAGAGCTACATATCAAAGAGCTATGACTACTATTTTCCATGACATGATGCATAAGAACATGGAAGACTATGTGGATGACACCTTAGCAAAATCCAAGAAAAGGGATACACACCTTACTGATTTAGAAGTAATTCTAGATCGTATGGAATAGTTTCAACTTAGATTAAATCCAAAAAAGTGTGCATTTGGAATTACCTCTAGCAAACTACTAGGATTTATCATTTCAGTTAAAGGAATAGGGTGGACCCAAAAAAATTTCAAGCAATAATGGATATGCCACCTAAAAACATCAGTCAAATGAGGAGTCTTCAAGGATGCCTTCAGTCTATAAGGAGGTTTATTTCACAACTAGCTGATAGAGCTCAACCCTTTAATAAGACTTTGCATAAAGAGGTTAAATGTGTCTGGAATGAGGATTGTTAGAAAAGCATGGATCAAATTAAACAATACTTGGCCAATCCTCCAATCTTAATGCCTCCTATCCTAGGAAAACCAATTATATTATATGTCTCAGTAACAGAATCCTCCCCAGGGGCATTATTGGCTCACCTTGATGATACTGTAAAAGAAAGAACCATATATTACATCAACCAAACACTTTTTTCATATAAGGTCAACTACACTAGTATTGAAAAATCTTTCCTTGCGGTGGTGTTTGCTTCCCAAAATTTGTGCCATTACATGCTTGCACATACAATACACCTCATAGCCAAAATTGATCCTCTTAAGTATTTGCTTGGCAAGGCTGCTCTCATGGGTAGACTTGCTAAATGGATGATGATTCTTTCAGAATTTGACATCAAGTATGTTGAGCATAAATCCATAAAAGGACAAGCTATTGATGATCAACTAGTTGATTTTCCCATTCAAGACAGTATACCCATTCAAGTTGAATTTCTAGACAAGCACATTATGTATATGACTACAAGAACTTGGAAGATGTTCTTTGATGGTTCTTTCATGCAAAATGGTTCAGGCACTGGAGTGTTGTTTGTCTCTCCCCATGGATACACTATTCCTAAGTCCTATAAGTTATTATTCCCATGCACAAACAACATTGCTGAATATGAGGCCTTGACAAATGGCCATAGAATGGGGAATTACAAAGCTACACATTTATGGGGATTCACAATTGATTATCAACCAAGTTAATGAAGAATATCAAACAAAGGTTTACAAACTGGTATCCTATAAGAAAATGGTTGATTCATTGCACTGATACTTTACCTTTGTTACATTTCAACAAATCCCTAGAGTAGAGAACAAGGCAGCTGATGCTATGGCTACATTGGCTTCACTTCTTTAGCTAGCACAGCATGAGTCCAGATATGAATTCCTAGTGGAAGAGCTACGTTACCCTATTTTTGACTCCTTAGAAAGCCATGTCATTTGTACCTTGGTTAGCCATGAGTCATCCCGCTATGGTGCCATTTACTCATATCTCTGTGATGGCGTCATTCCTAAAACCTTCAATCATTTTGAAAGAAGAAACCTTGTTCGTAATGTCTCTCACCACACCCTTATCTCTGGTGATCTGTATAGGAGGGGTTTAGATGGGACACTTCTTAGGTGGTTAGAAAAGGATGAGTCTAACCAAGTGTTAGTTGACATTCACGAGGGCATTTGTGGAGGACATTCTAATGGTCTTGCCATGGCCCGATGATTGCTTAAGGCAGGGTACTATTGGCCTACCATGTAGACAGATTCAGTAGCTTTTGCTAAATCTTGTGAAAAGTGTTAGAAACATGGAAACCTGATACATGCTCCAGATAGGGAGCTTATTCCTTCTATTTCTCATTGGCCATTTTAGCACTGGGCCTTTGACCTTGTTGGGCAGATTCATCCCAACTCATCAAGTAGACACAAATTCATTATCACTGCTACTAATTACTTTACCAAATGGGTAGAAGCTGTCTCACTTTCTGTTGCCTTAGGCAAGATAGTTTCTTTGTTTATTTTGAATCATATCATCTGTTGGTATGGAGTGCCTTCTAAGATAATTACTGACAATGGGGGTTAGTTTAAAAATAAGGACCTTAAACATCTCTACAAGAAATTTAAGATAAAATAGCATTGGTCCTCCATTTACTTCCTACAAGGAAATGGACAAGCAGAGGCTTCAAATAAGACCATTCTCAAGATTCTCCATAGAACAGTTCACAAGAATGGTAGAGATTGGCACCTATAGATAAATCTAGCCTTGTGGGCCTACTGAACAAGTATTCATACTCCAATAGTGGCTACACCTTTTTCCCTCACTTATGGTGCTGAAGCAGTGTTACCTTTAAAAGTAGAGAGCCCTTCACTTAGAGTCTCTCTCAAAGGTTTAGTGACAGATGAAGATTACCATGCCATGAGGTTATAGGAACTAGACCTTCTAGATGAAAAGTGAAAAGCATATTTTGATCACATGAGAGTCTACCAAAAGTGTATGTCCAAAGCATTCAACAAGAAGGTTCACCCTAGAGAATTTCAAGTGGGGGATCTTGTTTTGCAAGAAAACCCTAAGAACCAACAAAATAGAGAACAAAAAGGGAAGTTTGAACCTAATTGGCTTGGACAGTACATCATTACTACAACTTTTGGTACAGGTGCTTATTTACTATCTGATCCAGAGGGGGAACAACTCCCTGACCCTATCAATGTTTTGCACCTCAAGAAGTTCTATCCATGATGCCCATTCTGTCTGGGGTCATCCTTTGTACATACTTATTGATCCTGAAAAAATTCCAAAAAAATTCATATATGATGCTGAAAAAATCCTAAAAAGCATATAAAAGTCTTGAAAAAATACAAAAAAATCAAAAAATGCAAAAAATTCAAAAAAATAGAAAAAGTGCCTTGGTGAAAGCCTAGAAATAGGCGCCTCGGTAGCAAAAATACAAAAAAATTGAAAAAACTTAAAAAATCTCCAAGTGGTGAAAACTTGGAAACAAGCGCTACTTGAGGCCTTTGCACCCTTGTCTTTTAGCATGTGTCCTTGACACTTAGCCTTTCTCCATCATGCCTTGACCTTGTTGCCTTGGTTTGGAATTGGTCTTTGTCTTTGTCTAGGGGGCATAACTGTGTTGGCTTTGGTCCTTTAGGATGCGTTGGTCTTTAGGACATCTTGCAAAAGCTATTTTTCAACACCACCCCAAATAGTGTTTTTCAACACTACCCTAGCATCAAGTGTTTCTCAACACTTATCAGATGTCTTATTCATAGTCCAGCATGATATGGTATTTCTCACTCATAGATGTGATACTCAAAGTTTGATTCTATGACCTACACACATGCACTTAAACTCATAGTGTGCTGTCTATGATGATTTCTTTGATGAGTGTTCTCTCCCTATGATAGTTTCTGATGATGCATAGCTAGAAGATTGAGGGCATGAGGACATGTTTTATTGCTTTTTTTTTTCCTTGTGGGTATATTTTTTTGGTCCTCGCTGTCATTAGCATTTATGCTTGTTCCACTTGACAATGGGATCTATAAGGTATTATCCTTGACTGTTTACGTGAGTGCATGCTTATAGTCATCTTGACTTTCCTTATGTCTTGATGCCAGCATAATCTTGCCATATCAAACCTTAGGTAATCTCACTGCACTAGTCATCTTGACCTACATGTCTTTGATGCCTAGGTGGGATTCCCACATTCCATCTGATATAGATCATATTCATATACCCATAGTCATACTAGTGTGTATTGTATGATCTTGTGACGCTACCAATAAAGCTCGATGATGATTATTAGATGTCTATTGGCATTGTGACCTTGCAAGTCAACCACTTTTCATAATAGCTTGCATTTTTAAGTTCATGTTAGATTAGTTTTTGCATCTTGCATATGGAGAGAGCTCTCCTTTTATCTTTTGTGGACTAGTTGGTCAACTACGCTCGCCTTTCCTATTCTCGACCATGTCTTTCACTCCTTGTCTTTCACATCACATCCTATTCTTGTCATCACAAGGGGTTAATCTTATCATCATATCTATATCAAAAAGAGATCATTTTAAGAAACATGAGTCTATATCATACACATGAGAATTAAACATACATCTATGAGAGAGAGTATACATGAGCATATAAACATACATTTTGAGCAATATGACAAGATAATATACAAACTGAAACATCCATCACAAGTGAGACAAATAACACAGATACATTGCAAATCCAGTAATCTCATATATGAATGTCATAGTACAATATACAAAATGAGATCCCAAAATCTGGATCAAAGTCTCAAGATATGTCCAAAACATCTAACACCTAAGCCCTAAACCTAGGACTTGCTAGCACCATCATGTGGAGCTGGTGGAGGAAGAGGTGGTGTCGTTGCCCTATCTGGTACCATATCTAACATCCCTATCCTCTGAGAGTATGTAGGTGCTCTCTGACCCTTTAGAATAGCCTAAAGATAGAGCCCATGATAGTACACAACTCTCACTACCTCCCATCAAATCTCTAGTGCATCCACCTATGCTGCTCTCTCCCAATGTGCTATCTCTACCCTGAGATCAGACAGATGCTGATCTCTCACTGCCCTCAGATCCATCAACTGCTTCTCTCTAACATCTATAGTGATCCTCAGCTATTGCATCTCTATCTCTAGAGCCTTTATCCAAGCTCTAAGGTCCTCTCCTCCCGTAGGCTGATCTTGCATAGTGTCTACATGTCGGCAAACTGATCTTGCCACATCCTCATCCTCATCAGTAGAGCTTTGACCTCGTGACCATTTCTGGCCACCTGATCATGAACCCTCCCTAGTCTACCTCACTCTCCCTCTCCCTCTCCCTCCACCATCTCCTCTGTCTCCACCATCATCACCATCATCCCCCTGAGCTGCTTGTTGTACATCAAGAACTGTGAATCAAGGGAATGGAACCCTCCGCCACTCTTCTCTATAGGTTGCATTAGCCCCTGCGTCTACCATGTCTAGGAGGTACTCCCAAGGCTCTCTCCTAATCGCAGTTGTGTCCTATACTACCTACTGGTAATCTAGCATCGGTAGCCAACCCTGACCCTCCTCGTCCCTAGCTCAGGCATATGTACTAGTCTCAGTGGATACTCGCTGCTGCCACCTGAACTGTCGCCATACCTGAGTGATGAAAAATATCTCAACGATCTCTATATGCCGACCTACTAGTGGCTAGCTGCATAGCATGTAACTAAGCTCATCCTCTGCATCTCCCCATCCCTCCACAACCCTGTATGGCCTCCACTAAAATGAGGTAAGCTCATCCAATACCCACCTATAGTATGTCACATCCCCGCTATGAGGATATGATAGGAATCCTGCATACCTATATATAAAGGGATGTCTCCTCTCCCTCGACTGTACTTAGGGGTGCACCACAACAACATGCTCCCATGCCCACACCTGTGCTAATATAGCACCGCATGGCCATGTCTTGCTATCACGGTAGATGATCTCATGTAACTCATTGTACATGTCCGCTAGTATGGCTAGGCCCCATGCCATCTGACGTGGGTGTGCTACTAGATCAACTAATAATCTACCCCATCCCAATGGAAAACCCTTCTGACTCTTGTCAGTATTAAGGGCCTGTGCAATAATGGAAGCAATAATGCAAGGTACTGGGAAGTCCCTACCAAAATCATGCATCAATCGATCCCAGCTGATGTGTCTATCTATAACCTTCACATCTTGGAACATGGCTTGGATGGCCTAACATCCCTTGGTAACATCTTGATCATAGTATACATGTGTCATCAAAAAATCATGTCAGTTTCTATTATATGGAAACTTTGTATTTACGACTATCTATAAGCATGATTATACTTACAGGATTGCCATGGCTAGGTACTTGGAGTATTCAATACACATCCTCCAGTGTGATTGATACCTCTCTAGTAGGTAGATGGAAGGTGTTGTGCTTGTTGTGCCATCTCTCAGCAAGTGCAGTCAACAACCCGTGATCAGCTCTAATATAGGGTAACTGTAGCAAGTACCCGAAGCCCATAGCCCTCAGATCTACCTTGCTCGGAGCATCCAAATCTCAAACAAATTGTAGCCTCGTCACCTTCGATGCTCTAATGTGTAGCACCGGACATACCTCCTAAAAACCATTAACCCAAGCCAGATGTCAGCACATATCATGATGGATGTCTAAAAATCAGTACAAAATATCTTAAAAAGTGAACATTGTCTAGACCCATGTCATTTTTTCTCAAAAACACTAAAAACATGTTAAAATTTTACTAGGTGATACTATTTTTGCTAAAGTATCATGTGATACTTTCTCTAATAATAGGGTGATAATATCTTCTTAGGTGATACTTTGCATAGGATTGCATGATAATTCACCAGTTATCATGTGATACTGACTTATATACCCGCGTGATACTATATGGACCCGTGAAGTATCGCACGATAGATATTCCCAAAGGGGGCAATACTTGTAAAGTATTGTGTGACCCTTTGCCTAAGTATAAATTTTGAAAATTTAAAAATTTTAAAAACATGTTTAAAATGCATTAAATGCTCATAATGACTCAACCAGGGGCAAGTTTTTTGAAAACATACCGGGGCACCATACTACGGAGGCTGATTGTACAATCAGGAGCACTCAAATCGATGCCTGTTGACTGAAACTACTGCTTGCTGAGCCATTTTCTCTCTCTAAGCTCTTGAAATTCTCAAATCGCTAAAAGATTAATGATTTTGAAAATGACCTTTTTACCCCTTTTATAGCATTTTGACTTTTTGACGTAATTTTCAAAACACCTTGGAATTGCGTTAAAATTGCACCCCTAGATAATTTCGACGTCCTGGATCCATTTTCAGACTCAAAATTGAAATCTATTTTAATCTTGATAATCAAAATCACATTTCAAATTTCTCCTTCTTTTGTGCAATTGGCTGACCATTTGAGGCCCGATCCTTCAATCTTCATTGGGGCACCTTCATTTCTTCACCCCCATCTCTTTCAAACTCCTAGTCTATCATTCATTTTCACTTCATCTCTCTGATGTTTGACTTCATTTTTATCCTATATCTTTCTCAATCAAACCTAGTCAAACTGGGGCATATCTTCATTGCTTCATGGTTATCCTATCATCGTCGATTGTGATTTCTAGTGCTTTAATCAAGTTTATCTATTTACTATTTCTCCTCTACTTGATTTTGATTTCAATTCTGAGGGGGTAGTACCTATCAGCTTCAATCTTTGATTCAACTTTATCATTCAGCTCAGCCTAAGATTTTTATTTTTAGACTTGATTATCACTTAACAGCAACAGTGTTGGTCTTGTCTTTTGATTCTTATCTCGTATTTTAAGACTTGATTATCACTTAATAGCAACGGTGTTGATCTTCTCTTTTGATTTTTAGACTTGACTATCACTTAACAGTAATGGTGTTGGTCTTGTCTTTCAGCCAGTTTATTTTTGTCCTGGCGTGTTCCTAGAATGATCACACGTCTGGATTGTTTTGTGATCCCAAATCGATCTCACATTTCAATTCTTACTTGACCACATGTGTTTCCAGAATGATCACACATTAGTCAAAGAGGGGAAAATGTATGCACCCTAAAATGGTCACCTAGACTTTGAGCCCCCATTCAACAATTTATCAAATCCCTGAATCAATATTTTCAAAAATCAACATTTTTCAAATATATCAATTTCCTTGATCAAATCCTATTTTATCATTTTTGATTATTTGCCTTGGGCTAACCATTTGATCCTAAAGTCTATATTTATTAAAGGTAATATTTCCTCCCCTTTTATTAAATAAAAAGCCCTCACCTTTTCCTCTTATCCTAAGTTGCACAAATAAAGCATTATCCTTATTTTATAAAAATGGAAAAAGCACTTTTTGTCTCAAATGGACACAAAAGTCAACTCTTATTTTCTCATTGGAGGATATTTGTGCACATGGATTGCTCCTCTTTGATGCTCCACCATTGATTAAATCTTTTTCCTCTTAATCTCCATGGTCCATTCCTCCTCATTTCCTATAAAAGAAGAGCTCTCTTCCTCATTTGCATATCAATATTTTATGCTAATGTTATGTTGTAGATTTTCTAGGTCACTTTGGAGCTTTTGAATATTTGGAGCATTCTTGGCTTTTGCATCTACATTCCATTCTTATTTTCATTCATGCATAGTAACTTCATGTTTATACTTTCATAGTTTAGATTTCCTTTCAAGCTTTAGAGTAACTCATCTAGTTTAACTAGGAAGGCTTGGTAATACTTGTACTTTCCTTTTCATAGCATAGCTTGTACTTTCATTTCCATAACTTAGCTTGCATATTCATCTTAATCTAGCTTGGATTTTCATTTCATAGTGATTCTTGGGGATATTGGCATTCTTTCCCTTGTCTTCATTTGAATCTCTCATTGTGTGGTTGACTAGCAAGGTCATTAGCTTAATAGCTCTAGCTAAGAGCAAATTTTAAATAATCTTGCAACTCCATACATAGAGAGCTCTAGGTCACTTTCTAAGATTTCCTCTTCATGGGTTCCCTTGGATATAATGACTTAGAGAATTGCACCATTTGAGTGTGTACAGCAACCATGGCCTAAACAAGGCACTTTCAATAGAAAGTACTTTTAATAGAAAGTACTTTCGATCAAAACTTTTGACTTTCGAACAAAAGTAGTTTCTATCGAAAGTACTTTCCCAAAAAAGCAATTTCTAGTCATTACTAAACTACTTTCGATAGAAAGTTAGTTAGTTTTTATCGAAAGTTAACTTTGAATTTCGATAGAAACCCATGTCAACCTTTTGATGTCATTTCCGGTTAATAAGGATTAGGTATAAATAAATGTATATTTTTTTCATTTCATAAATCTGAAAGTTGTAAAATAATTCACATTTAGGAGAAGGAAGACATTTTGGCACGGAATAATTTTCTAAATTGTGATGGGAAATAAAAAGAGAAGGCTAAATAAAAGTACACGACATTATTCAGAAGAGACTAAACAAAGACTACGTGAAGAATCATGAAAAAGATATCATCATCGGAAACAAGGTATGTCTAAGATGTTTCTCTCTAGATATTGTAAGTTGATGATCAAGACTTGTCTTAATATTCATGTAAATGTGATATTGTACCTATTAGACTTAACTAGACCTAACTGCAGACCTATTTGTACTAATTAGGACCTATTAGGACCTATTAGGACTAATTAGGACCTAATAGGACCTATTAGGGCCTAATAGGAAATAATAGGACCTATTAGGACCTATTAGGACTAATTAAGACCTAATAGGACCTATTAGGACCTATTAGGTCTAATTAGGACTAATTAGGACCTATTAGGACTAATTAGGACTAATAGGACCTATTAGTCCACCCAATTAGAATCAATTAGAACCAATTAGCACCTAATTAGATTCAATTAGAACCAATTAGAACCTAATATGACCTATTAGAACCCAATTAGACTCAATTACAATAAATTAGCAGCTAATTAGAACTAATTAGAACCTATTAGAACCTATTTAAACTCAATTAGGACCAATTAGACTCAATTAGAACTAATTAGAACCAAATTGCACCAATTACCTGACTAATTAGAACTAATTAGGACCAATTAGGACTAATTAGAACCAATTAGGACTAATTAAAACCAATTAGGACCAATTAGACTCAATTAGGACTAATTAGAACCAATTAGAACCAATTACATCCAATTAGACTCAATTAGAACCAATTAGGACCTAAGAGGACCTATTAGGACTAATTAGGACCTAATAGAACCTATTAGAACCTATTAGGACCTATTAGGACCTATTAGGACTAATTCGGACTAATAAGACCTATTAGTCCACCCAATTAGAAACAATTAGAACTAATTAGCACCTAATTAGACTCAATTAGGACCAATTAGAACCTAATATGACCTATTAGAACCAATTAGGACCTAGTTAGACTCAATTAGAACCAATTAGATCCAATTAGATTCAATTAGATCTTATTAGAACTAATTAGGACCTATTAGATCCAAATAGGACCTAATATGACCTATTAAACCCAATTAGACTCAATTAGAATAAATTAGCACTAGTTAGGCCTAATTAGGACCAATATGACCTATTAGGACCAATAGGATCCAATTAGATCCAATTAGGACTAATTAGGACCAATTCTAGGACCAATTAGAACTAATTAGAACCAATTAGAACCAATTTGGACTAATTAGGACCAATATGACATATTAGGACCAACTATGACCTAATTAGACTCAATTAGAACCAATTAGGACCTAATTAGACTCAATTAGAACTAAATAGATCCAATTAGACTCAATTAGATCCTATTAGACTCAATTGGGACCAATTAGAACAAATTAGGACCTAATTACACTCAATTAGAACCAATTAGGACCTAATTACACTCAATTAGAACTAATTAGATCCAATTAGGACCTAATATGACCTATTAGAACCAATTAGGACCTATTAGATCCAATTAGGACCGAATTAGACTTAATTAGAACCAATTACGACCTAGAGTTACACTCAATTAGATGCAATTAGGACCAATTAAGACCTAATTAGACTCAATTAGAACCAATTAGGACCTAATTACACTCAGTATGACCTATTAGAACAAATTAGGACCTAATTAGACTCAATTATCTAACCAATTAGGACTTAATTACACTCAATTAGAACCAATTAGATCCAATTAGACTCAATTAGATCCTATTATCTACCTAATAGGACCTATTAGGTCTTATTAGGACCTAATTAGACTCAATTAGAACCAATTAGACTCAAGTAGAATAAATTAGCACCTAATTAGACTCAATTAGGACCAATTAGTACCAATTAGACCCAATTAGGACTAATTAGAACCAATTAGGCCCTAATATGACCTATTAGAACCCAATTAGACTCAATTAGAATAAATTAGCACCTAATTAGATTAATTAGGACCAATATGACCTATTAGGACCAACTATGACCTAATTAGACTCAATTAGAACCAATTAGGACCTAATATGACATATTAGAACCAATTAGGACTAATTAGGACCAATTACGACTCATTAGGACTAATTAGACCCAATTAGACTCAATTATACCCAATTATACCCAATTAGACTCAATTAGAACCAATTAGACTCAATTAGAACCAATTAGGACCAATTAGACTCAATTAGGACCAATTAGGATCAATTAGACTTGATTAGGACCTATTAGAACCCAATTAGACTCAATTTGGAACAATTAGACTAATTAGGACCAATTAGACTCAATCAGGACTAATTAGGACCAATTATGACTCATTAGGACTAATTAGGACCAATTATGACTCATTAGGACTAATTAGGACCAATTATGACTCATTAGGACCAATGTGGATCAATTAGGATTAATTAGACTGAATTAGACCTAATTAGACCCAATTAGACTCAATTAGGACCCATTAGAACCAATTAGACTCAATTAGGAGTAATTAGGACCAATTAGGCCCTAATATGATCTATTAGAACCCTATTAGACCCAATTAGGACTAATTAGAACCAATTAGGACCTAATATGACCTATTAGAACCCAATTAGACTCAATTAGAACAAATTAGCTCATAATTAGACCTAATTAGGACTAATTAGTACCGATTATGACTCATTAGGACTAATTAGACCCAATTAGACATGTTGATGTAATTAGACCCAATTAGGACCAATTAAGACAAATTAGTTCCAATGTGGATCAATTAGACTCAATTAGACCTAATTAGACCCAATTAGACTCAATTAAGACTAATTAGACTAAATTAGGACCAATTAGGACCAATTAGAACTAATTACAATCAATTAGCACCTAATTAGACTCAATTAGGACCAATTAGGACATAATATGACCTATTAGAACCCAATTAGACTCAATTAGAACAAATTAGCACCTAATTAGACTCAATTAGGACCAATTATGACCAATTAGACCCAATTAGGACTAATTAGAACCAATTAGGACCTAATATGACCTATTAGAACCCAATTAGACTCAATTAGAACAAATTACCACTTAATTAGACCCAATTAAGACTAATTAGGACCAATTAGGATCAATTAGGATCAATTAGACTCATTTAGACCTAATTAGGACCAATCAGACCCAATTAGACTTAATTAGGACCAATTAGACTTAATTAAACCCAATTCAACCTAACTAGACCTATTAGACCTAACTTCATTCAAAAGTTTTTGTTTAATAATTTATACTTCATACATGTAGGAAATGCTCAAGAATCACAAGCTCAACAAGCTTCCCAGCCTTAAGAAGTTAGAGAAGGGTCATCACAAGCTCAACAAGCCCAACCTTCATAAGTTGGAGAAGGGTCATCACAAGATCAACAAGCCCAACCTTCAGAAGTTGGAGAAGGACCATCACAAGCTCAACAAGAACAAATCTCAGAATATCAAACAAGTACACATCTCTCTCTCTCTCTCTCTCTCTCTCTCTCTCTCTCTCTCTCTCACTATCTCTATTTAGTCTCTTATTAGTGAATATACATTTTGGGTCATTCCCCGTAAGAAGTTATTGTTTTTGTTGTGTACATGCAGTCTTTGATGATGACAATGTTGGACAAGGGGCATCCCAAGTTGAATCAACCCAAGATCAAACAAGTATGTGTTTCTCTCATTACTTTATAAATTATTATAGGTTTGACATGTTCAAGAGCTTATAAATACTTATTTCATGAAGGTCCCCTTAAGATGAGATATTAATATATATTTTTTATTTTATTTGTAGCGGAAGTGCAAGAAACATATGTGAATGATAGTCTACTCCAACAGTTGAAGAGAAAAATTAATTGTAAAAGCATAGAACATTTAATTGAAATGGATGTGGAAAAATTGAGAGATTATGCTAAAAACCCATAAATATTACGAACAGGGCATTGAATAAAAATTCTAAGAAAATAATGAAACAATTTGAGAATCTTGGTACACCTAGAAAAACTCATTTGTTATCAATTACGCTTCTTAAAGATGAGTTAAAAGAGCCATTAAAATTTTTGGGTGTAGATGCAAGTTTGAAACAGTTAAAATCAAGTAATGTACAAAACAATATTGTTGACAGTGTTAAGGAAGGTTTGCATTCCATTGGAAAAGCAACTAGATCAATAGATAGGTCCATTTCAAGAAGAGTGATACTCAAATCTATTTTAAATAAAAACATGTCCCAAAGAAGACAAATTTCTTCACTTTCAGAGCTCCTTGGTCTGATAGAATTAATGAAACAGTTAGGAACTTAGTTACGTCATTTTGGATTGATCATACTCGTCCTTCACCAAATACAAGAGATGTTATCACGAAGAGGACTAGGCCTACGGAATATTTATAGCACACAAAACATTCGTTGGACACCACACAACATGAATTGTATCTCTCATTTTGTAACTCAAATCCTGACATTAAGATTGGACAAACAATGTTTGAAAGATTAAAGCCATTTTTTGTAAAGATAAATAAGTCTTTTGAAACTTGTTGTTGTCGATATCGTATTGAATTCAATCTATACTACCAAGGGTTTAGAAAGATGATAGAAGAAAGTGGTGGTTCTCAAAATAATTTTCCTAAACGTCCAAGCCAATTCATAACATCAATCTTATGTAACAAATCTTGATTGATCATGAAATACCTGAAATAGATTGCATAAGAGGAACTTGTCAAACATGCGGGGATTTGGCTAAATTTCCTTTGAGACTTGAAGATACTGACATGAAAAGGATAATAAAATGTAAGAGATACAAGTACATAAAGTCTGAAACAAAAGTCAAGAAAGAATCAACAAGGTTGGAATATGTAGAAGATGAGATACCCGTTGCAAAATTTATGGAGAATTTTCATAAATTGATTCAACCATACATACATCATGTTTTTTTTGCTAAATGGCAGGCAGAACAATTCCAAATACAAAAAGAATCTTTTCCAGTTGGAATAATTTTATCGGTTGTTGATTTTGTAGATAACTACTCCTTTGTTTCTCAAAAATAACTTGAAGAAGAATACTACTATACAGAGTAGGTGTATCATGGTACATGTGTCTTATCAACATGCACAATTAGATTTGGATGGTGTTCAAAGTACATATGAAGCACAAGTCATAAAAGAAAGAATATCACCTTTACATTAGTGATGATAAAGAGCATGACATACATTTTGTCAAGCATTGCTTTAAGACATTTTTGGATATTTGGAAAACAAAGGCATCAAAATTGAAAAGCATTTTTTTTCGTCGGATGGATGTGCAACACAATTTATATCAGCAAGACAATTTTACTTACTATGTAGATATCATCGATATCAAAAGATACCAAATATTTGGAGTTTCTTTGAGAGTGGACATGGAAAGGGAGAGTGTGATGGTGCGGGAGCTTGTATCAAACGTGCTTTAAGAAAGTATCAACTGGACTATCAGGGATATCATATAAATAATGCACATGATGTAGTTGAGTGGTTCAAGATGCATCTTATGGTGCCAAATCATGATAACACATCATCATGATTAGGTCAAATCATACCCTTCCGAGTATTCTGGGAGATAACATGTATTAATTTTAAATTTATTGATCATTGTTTGAGTTAACATATATATGTCTTTAATTTTTACACGTGACCTCTCTATTGTTCAGGTGTTGAAAGAAGATCAATCCATGGATGCAAGAGAGTAGACAAAACAAGATCCCTACATTCAGTTATGATTACGGATAGTAATGTGTGGTCATTGTACACTAGAGATTATTCATTCTTTTGTTATGACTGTATTTGTTAAAACTATGACGAATGTATCAACCAAAAATGTGGATATGTTAGTGAATGGAATTTGGCTCCACTAGATGTTACAAACACAAATGATGTTCAGGATGAAAGCTTTGATGACATTCCATTGATTTCTACAGATTATGACCATATTTCAAGTTTGATCAAAATTGGTACATGTGTGTTTATGTACATGTTTAAAAAGGATTCATAAACTCAATTCATAAATAAAGTTTGTTTAATTTATATTTACAAGTTCCTAAAATTAAAAGTTCACTTTAAATGCAAGACATATTTTTGCAGTAGTAACAGAGCTTGGAAATGTGGAACATGTTAGTTACTATTTATTATGTTACTACAAGGAGAGGATGAAGCTAACACAGAATGAAACAAAAGATGGAATTATGTTTCCCATAGGTTCTAGTACTCTAGTTAAGTTTCACAACCTGTATTAAACTTGAGTGAGACCTTCCAACTTCCAATTTTCTTATACGTTTGTTTATATGGTTAGTTTCACATCTATATATATATATTTAACATTATTGAACTTGTCTATGTAGGTTCAATTGTCGTGCAAGGAACATATTTGAAGAAAACCAAAATACTTAAACATGGGATTGATTTTATTGATTATCAACCTTAGAACAATAAGGTTTATCAGTATAGTCATCTTTTAATTTCCACCATCCTATCTCTTGTTCCTATGATGGGATGTGGCATTTGTAAGTGGAGACTTGATACTGACGACCATGAGAGAATATTAAATTTACAACTATTATCGAATGTACATTTAAATATAAGTAAGATTCAATAAAACATCTAGGGACCTCAATTATATAGCTCACATGTGTCAAATTTACATCATTCATAACTTTCATTATAAACATGTACAATCAAACATCATTCATGCATGTAATCTATTGAGCTCAAACATCATTCAGGTATGCAATCTATTGAAATCAAACATCACTCATGTACATGTAATCTATTGAAATCAAGTTACATCATTTATGTATGTAATCAAACACATCAATCAGTCATGTAGCTCATCTAGAAATGAAATATAGTTCATCAAACACATGTGAATATATATGTAATATGAAATATGTCTCTATCTATCAAGTATGAAAGTGCCTAGGACTCATCATGATGACTCATCACTAAGCGGTCACACCTAGAGTGACTATCATGCTGTGAAGGATGTGCAGATCCCTACAAAGAAAGAGATATATAAATTAGTATATAAACATTGTACAAATATCTTAAGTTTGATTTAAAATATTATACAAGAAAACATGTTATAAAGTGTGTACACAGATAATAAATTAAAACTCACATGTCCACTACTGATGTCATCATTAAGCGAGTCTCGATGATGTACAAGATCAGTAACCAAAGAAGGAGTAACAAGAGGCATATCTTAGTAGACCAAAAATATATATCATATATATGCGTGCATGTACATATATATAAATCAATTGATTGAAATTTTGAAAATAAATTTAAGCTAAATTGTAACATTAAATACATGTATATAATTTGATTTATACCTGTGTAGGTGGTGGAAACTGATAGTACTCAGAATACCTGGTCTCAATCCTATCAACCAAGGTATCATGATTTTATTGTGTCTGGTCCATGGTCAACTCTGCATATGCAACATGAGTAGACTGCACATGCCTCTCTAATGATGAATGCAATGGACTAACCAAATGAGATGGCATTGAAGTCATATCATCATGTGTCAACAAATCTAGATAACCTATAGTGGTCATGCTGAACTCAACATCGTCAAGGGCAACATCAGAGAACTGATGCCTGCACTGACTAAAGGGTATAAACACTATGCCTCTCCCTGTGCAGCAATAGAGTGGTCAGTGGGTGGATCCTCACGAGCACTGCCACTATGGCCATGGTCTAGGTGAGAAGGATGTGGCTGAGCATATCTAATAGTACCCTCATGAGATCTAACCTCTGATATGGGGATATCATGCTCTTTTGCTATAAATACATATGCATCCAATAGATCCTCATCCAAGCTGGTCAATGTGATACATGTCATCTCTCCTATAAGTCCTTCCAGCCTAGAAAGTGAAGGGATGCCTGCTGCACTATACATGTCATCTGCGGTCCTACTAGAGGATGCTCCACCTAACAATCTGGAGTGTTGTCGAGACATCAGGTACTGACCAACCTTATCACTAGATATGGATGTGGCAACTATTGTAATGTCCCCCACACTATCAATCACAACTTGAAGTTGGGTGCTATGAATAACATCATCTGCAACAAGACCCAATGAAGGAGCTATAATAGGTGCCCTCTAACCAAAAATGGCCCTATGTACTAGCCTTTGTTGATCAGCTTGATGAAAAGCATCTCTATTAGCAAGCCTGCCATGCCCCTATCCTAGATGTGATGGAAAATTAGTGTAATTAACAGCCCTCCCTAAATGAGCCTCCTTAAGAGAAAGACCAGAGCCAACCTCTTGTCTCTTCCTCTCAAGTATGGCCTCTATAATATCTGGGGCATAGGGAGTGGTACCATGAATATCATCACTAATGCTAATCAAGCTAGTAAGGATGGACTGACACGTGCTCTTAGAGACACTAGAGCTAGATGGATTATTTATGGATTCTTGCAACCATTCAATCTCTCTATTAGTATGTGCAAATAGTTTTGTAGGGGGAATCGGTGCATCTGTCATGTGTGATGTGGAATAATATGTCTGATAGATCTAGAATATGTATGTACCTGAAAGATTTTATTTACTATCAAATAAAGTCTACATATATGTACATTTTTCTAATTTAATTTAAAATAAAATTAAAGTATGCACATTTCGCTACATTATTTGAAAGTAAAATCAATTACATAAATTACATTTAAATGTAAATAAACGTGTACTATACATACATGTATCTAGATACATACATACAGGTGCATATATATACATGTACACATACACATGCATATATACATACACATGCGTCCATACACACACACACACACACACACATATATATGAAATGTGCATATATACGCATGTATATATATATATATATATATATATATATATATATATATATATATATATATATATATATATATATATATATATATATACATGCGTATATATACATATATATGTATATATATATATATAAATATATACATGTATACATGCGTATATATACATATATATGTATATATATATATACACATGTATACATGCGTATATATACATATATATGTATATATATATATACACATGTATACATGCGTATATATATATATATATATATATATATATATATATATATATATATATATATCTGTGTGTGTGTGTGTATACACACACACACACATATGTACATGCATATATACATGTATATATGCATGTATACACATGTGTACATACATATACATACACATGTATATATATACTAAATCTATGTACCCAAAACTTCAAATAATGAAAAATCTATATATATGTACATGTGTATACATGTATATCTATGTATGTATACATGCATATATATACATGCATACATGCACATGTATATATGTATATATACATATATATACATGTATATATATACATATATATACATGTATATATATACATGTATATATATACATGCATATATATAATAATGAAAAATCTATATATAATATATACACATGTGCATATATACATGCATATATACATATGTGTGTCTATATACACACACACACACACACACACACACATGTATATAGGCATATATACACATGTATATATGCATATATACCATTTATCCATCTATCAAAAACTACAAATAATAAAAAATGAAATATGAAAAAACCTGTTCAAACAACGTTTGCAAATTTAGAAGCCGTCCACGGGTTTTGCTGTCATCGAAAGTGACAGTCAATGTCACTTTCGGTGATTTTATTTACGCTAAATTTAACCCTAATTCATGATTTTCGACCGAAAGTGCTATATTGACTTTCGATCGAAAGTGACATAAGAATTTCGATTGAAAGTGACTTTCAATTGAAAGTCTTATGCCTAAGGACTTTCGATCGTAAGTTTTGTACTTACGATCAAAAGTTCATCATAGTTACGATCGAAAGTCATTAACAATTTTTGGGCCGAATTCACTTTTCGATCCGAATTCGTTCCTCTTGAAAAGTGTAACCCACTATTGTGGGTTCACCATGTCATGAGACATGCCTAATAATTTGAAGGAAGAACTGTTCCAGGAAATATAGGAACATGTTTATGCTATATCTTCTCTATGATAAATGTTATGTTAAGCTATTATGCAGCCTTTATGTTATTCTTTCATGGACTATTGTACTTTCCTTTCTTTATGGCATGAGTTAGTTAGAAGTTATCTCTTGTGTTCAAATAAGCATCAATCCTCTATATAAAGGGAGATGATGGTTAGATAGAAAAGTATTCAGATGGTTGTATTATTGATATAAGTTGAAGAAAAATTACTTTTCTAGTTCTGTGTGTTGTCTCATGATAATGTAATTAGTTTTATGGAAATACAATGAATAAGTGATTTTGAGTTCAATTTGTGTTGGTAGCTAGAAAAAGGCGACCAAGGGGACCCACTTGGAAGGTGGATTAGAATAGAGTAGATTAAGTTGTTTGAGCATTTACAACAATTCAATTAGAGTTCACTATTCTTTCCTAGATAGCACTATACACTGTGTATGTTCCTGTAACACTTGCAAAGATAATCATTGTAAATGCTTTGGGTTGATAGAATAGACTAGGATTGAAGTTATAGTTGTCAACACCATTTTCATTAGTATATGTGTATGTTTACTTTCCTGCAGCAATAGTGCAATTTTCTTTCATGTATTTTCCTTCCTCCAGCTTAAGAGAAATGACTCCATGAGAGACTGAGTGCACAAACCGTACTGTCCCATTTCAAGTATATGTCCCTGGATTGACAATTTAAATGCACTTCATTATAGGGACAATGATACTTAGTTTGGATATACTATTCCTAGGATAAGCCACTGAATTATTATTATTACCTATTATGGGGCTATTCAAGAACAATGAACTTTGCAGTTTGATGAATGTTCCCTGAATTATGAAAAAACCTTTAGACTAGTCCTTAACCAATATTAGGCAGATCTAGTCATTCTTTATAAGATCTTTATGTATAATTCTTGAGAGACAACATACACCATCCACTACCATGCATATATATAGAAAAGATATTATACAGTACAAACCTTAGTCCAATTGAATTGAATTTCTCAGCGAAAACCAATTACACAAAGTTACATGGACAATCACTTCACATGCATTCTTTGATGATCCAAGAAGTATACTGTAACACTAATATTTTCAATAAATGTATTAAATGGTAGCAATTGAATCAGAATCAATAATCCCAGAGGACTAACCTAATCAATTTTAATGAACAATTTTTCAATTTCAACAAAAAGAGATTCTTTATATTAATTTTTAAAAAGAGGTACAATTAGTTTCTGCTTCAGTTGCATTGCCCTGTATAATCATTTTTTAACACTTTCATATGTATTATTATATGGATTGTTCCAGCTAGTGGATTACTTCTTCCTTTGGTTGGGGTTGACTTAATTGCAGCATACAATGGTAATATGTTGATGCCACATGGTTTGTATGGAGTACTCTATAGAGTGAATTGGGATCTTGACACTCAGTTGAGCATTGAGAGTAGAGTTTGGGATTCTTTGGGTGGATCTAGTTTTTAGATAAGGTTTACAATTGAGTATTTCAACATCTTTAGTAAGCAGAGAGCATATTGGTTCATCCTTGGCCTTCTTGAACATGTTTTGATTTTGATGCACTATTGTTTTGTGCATGGGTTGGATAGTTGGCACGATGTTTTTCCTTGCAAAGCTGTGTTTATGTTGGTGTTACAAGAGTTGGTTCGAGATGTGTGGGACAATAAACAGTTCATATTTTGGACTTCTGGTGGGGTGTAGTTACTTTGCAGTAGAGATTTCTTGAGGAAAAGAAATTTCTGGGAGGGCGGACTGTAATGTCCCCATTTTTGTGAGCATCATAATTTGAGGAATTAGCCTATTAATTAACCCTTGTAGGCTAATCAGGTTGGATAGAGGGTCTCTTGAGAGATAATGTTTGTTCAAAGACCTAAACTTTGTAGGATTGGTGTTCGTTTGAGGTCTCTAGGACTCCATATGCAATGATTTCTACTTATAGTGAGTTTATTGCTATTTCTAGCAATTTTTGGAGTGATAGAGATGGATCATTTCTATTTTTAGAAATGGTATTTGGTCACGTGGGGAATTATAGGATGAACTCCAAGTTCAGATGACAGAGTGAAATAATAAGCAATTTGAGAGTTATTAATAATTTTATGGCCAAAATGATATATTAAATTGTAAAAAATGTTTATTATAAAGTTATAACATAACTTTATAATTTTACTTAATTTGAGGGTCTATTCATCATTGGAAGGGGACTAGTTGAGTAATTAATTATAAATGCCAAACTTAATGAATTATTAGAAGATTTCCCAAGTTGAAATGAAATAACATTTAAAATGTTATTTAAAATGCTTTTTGGAGAAATGGCACTTCTTGATGGTATTTAATAGTTGCAAGAGAAATTGAATTCATTATGTTGATTGAAAATTTATGGAGCATTGGAGTTGTAGAAAACTAGAGTTTTCTCCAGGTTTTAGGGCTTGTCAACATTGAAGACCAAAGCTACTTCATTGTATCAGCATATAGAGGGTATGCAATATCACCTAATTGTGCTAGAGGGTTTGGCTTCATCCAGAGGTCAAAATTGAGTTGATTGGTAAAACAAATTTCAGAATTTATTGTTAGATTGAGGGTGGATGTTTGAGCAATTTGTATTGACTGAATAAAAGATTTAATTTTTGATTGTAGAGGGTCGTACTTATTGCATTTTGACTATTCATTTTCGGTTGTACTCTATACACCTTCATATGGTATGATATTTGGGTTGAGAGCTTCTGAAAAATTATTTAAAAAAATAGAAGGAGGTGCCATGGAGTGAAGGAAAACATGACATCATCATTTGGGAATCTTCATAGTTGGAAGGTGGAATTACAAAGTCTTCTTATTTTTTTTTCAGCCAGCAAGGGTCTCAGAAGGCTTTTATCAATAAATTGGTATGCCATCTTGATGTAGGCAATGTTATGTTAAGTATTGAAGAGGAATGAATAAAGTATATCATCTACCATTGAAATATAAATTAGCTTTCAATTTCAAAAGTTTATTTTCTATCTATCTTTCTTTTTATGCAAAACCCTTATAAAAAATACAAAACTTGAAAACAATAAAAATAATAAAAACCAAAACAAGAAATTCTAGTTCAATAGATAGAGCCTTAGATGGGTTCTTACATAAAGTCAGTGACACTTCCTTCTAGTGATGCCAAAGCATTATCCATCCTCGAGCACTCAAGTTTTTGAACCTCACAAAAGGTGGGAATTGGCTCCACCTTAAACTAGCATTTGATATATCCTTCATTTTCTAAACAATGTGTTAGTTCTTATTTTTCAAGAAGAAATTATGTGCGTGATCTGTTAGTACCTGCAAAAAATTTCATGGCTGTGGCACTTTTCTTCTGGTCCTTGCAATGTTTTTCATGTCTTTGGCCTTGAAACCCTTATGAAATTTTCAAAAATCTAGCCGTTATAGTGAAAAAACCCTTGCCTACCCCGGCCGCCCTATTCTAATTTTAAGTTACCTTTTGGGCCACTTAAAATCTCTTTAACACACATGCTTTATATTTTTGGTCACCCCGTTGGGTTTTCTTTTTAATTTTTCCTAAGTTTCTAAGCCCTCGGTGGCCTTTAATATTTCCTAGGTCTAAATGCCAATCGTCCATTTCACTAGGTGTTTAGGTCAGTATAAATGGTGGGTCCAAAATGACATGTAGGTACAGTTGGCAATCTGTGATTGGTCCACAGGGCTATATGTTGGAGCTTGTTAGTGGGACCTGAGTTAGAAATTTTGATCAACGGTTGGCACGTGATCTGATGGAATATTCTTCCTCCGTCAGATCATACACCAGCCATCCATTTTGATGTTGGAGGGTCAGTGGGTCCTGTGTCAGAAGTGATTGGGTGGTAAGCAGCGAATGGTGTGATGACAAGTGGCACAAAGCAGGCCCAGGCAGGGGTCTAAAGTCTAGCAGTCTGGATAAAAAGGTGAGTGGCTCTGAAAAAGTTTAAGGGGTTCATTCATTTGCACAATAAAATGGAGGTGCTCCAAATTGACTGGCGATTCAGCGAACAAGCATTCACGTAGTCGCTAAATAAAATGGCAGAGACATAAAGTGTTTTACGAATGGGTGATTCCCTTCAATCGCCAATTCGCTAAATGTGACCGGGGTTGGTTTCATTTCTTTTGTTTGCTAAGTCACTAGGTTAAAGGTGGGTTAAGGTTTTCACTTCACGAATAAGGAAAATCCTTGTCACGTAGTCAATAAGTGTTGACCCAAGAATATCTATTGAGTTAAAACATAAAGCCTAGGAAAGAAAGGATCTAACGGTGCCGATACAAAGTTGATCAAAATTCAAATATAGATCATCGATGCACTGCTAGTGCAATGGAAATGACCATTGCTACCAGGAGTTGAATTTTTAAAGGGGTTTTAGCGATAGAAAGGACTGAAATTGAATGTTTAAGCGGCTGGAGTTGGTGGAAATGACTTTCAGACTTTTGCAAAGTGGTCTAGAGGCATGTTGATTGATTTGCAGAGGATTTATGTCATAAAGGAATGGGTTTTCTTTCTCAAGGCATGTTGTAGGTCACTGGTTAGATTGTTTAGCATGGTATAATCATGATCTCTGGTACAGTACTCTGATATTTTTCATAAATGGGGATCATTTTTGGATCTGATCCCCTGGGTTTCCATCCCTGTAATAAATTTTTGACTATTTTGGTTGTTCTAGTGGGTGAAACCCTAACCCTAGTCATCTCAAGCTTGTTGCATCCTATTTTGGGATTCCAAGGTGACTAGTAGTATAAATAGTGAAATGTTTTATTTTTTAAGGGTTCCTTCTTCTGCAATTTTGGGGAGAAATGGTTCCATGAAGGGTCCTTTTCCTGGAGATATTTTTTCTTTTCTCTGCATATAGGTGTTCCCTCTTTCCTCTCTGGTTTTGGAGAATATAATACATGTTGTATCATCTTGTCTTATGTATGAGAATCCAATGTACTTGTACTGCTATGAGATTATCTCCATTTGAATCCTGAGCTTATTGATTGTAACATCAAGGGTGTTTGATTTTTTTGTTTTCACTTCATATGTGTTTCTAAGTGGAGTTGTGTTCGTAGATATAACTAGGTTGAGGATTAGTTTTCAGATGTGTATGGGCTAGGGTATCAAAGATATTTTATGCTTGTCTTCCAGTAGCATCTAGTTAATGTATTATCTATTTATAAGTCTCTTCTAAGGGGAGGGTTAAAATCCTTTGAACAAGGTGATATCGTGTTTGGATACACGGGTGGATAGTTGAAGTGAGGTCTGGATAGTGGTGTACGATTGATGTGAGACATCAACATATTGGGTATATTGTTTTCTTGTTTCATAGCTCTTGGTTGCAATGGTGTATTCGACTCTATTGCCCATTGGATAAGGCACTGGTCTATGAGAGACTTAGGGTATCTCAGGGGTCCTTTCAACCCAACATCAAATCATTCAAATGAATTGCCTTTTCCTTTCATGTTGGTTGTTGTTAGAGGAGATCTCTAGTCTTCAAACTCATTCTATGCAAATAGGGCTATTGCATAAGAATTGGCTTCATTGGGGTACATGATACCTAAAAGGGTTTGAAGACTATTCCATAATAATATATCTGTAGGCTTATTGCTTATCATGAGGTATCTTGAGTGTGCAGATAAGGCAGTACCTGCCTGAGTGATGTGGAGCTCAAAGAAGAAGGAGGATTCTTTTCAATCCTCATTAATTGGACTATTTTCTTGTCAAACTTGAGTCCTTACCTTGATAATCAAGCCCATATATTGATTCAGGTTTGGTCCTGCAAGGAAAAGCACCAACATGATCCACTATAAAAATAATGAGGTCTTCAAATTCAACTTGTTGCACCCACTTCCCAAATTTAGATGAGAAAGTGAGAACCACAACCACACAAAATCTATAAAATAAAAAGCACTTCATAAATAAAGTTATCTTATCAATACTAGTATATTTCCCAAGAGAATTGGAAAAACTCCTAAAAATCTTTACATTCCAAAATTCAAGGGAAATTTAGGAAAATAAACACAAATAGAAAACTAGAATATTTACTTCCACAAGTGAAAATCATGAGATTAACTTTGAAGAATAAGACCATTCAAACCCATACTAGGGGCCACCAAGAAGGATTCTACAACAATCCTTCTCCTAGTAATCGAGCAGCTCAACCAAGCACTGGACTCGCCCAAAAGAGAATCATTAAAATATATTTAGATCTACACTTGCTTAAATCCCTAACCACCCATGTAATAAATCACAAATATAAAAGGAACAAAAATAGGCATAACAAGATTCCCATCCTTGTCAACACAATCCAAAGAAGAAACAATATCCACATCACAATCCTCTAACTTTCACAGAACCTTCAAATGCCTAAGGACATCATTAAGATAAAAAACATCACCATACTTGTGAGATAACTACAAAATATTTATATGAGAAGCATCAACCATCTCCAAAACCCTCACAATTTCCCACGAAGAACGAAGACTACCTTTGGAACCATATGGTCTACTATAAAAGGAGATAAAACATCATCCTTAAAACTAGTAATGTTCAATCCTTGATCCATCAGAGTAAAAGAAGCCACCATATATTTCTATTTCTATATGGAGGGGAAAAACCCTATTGCTACACCTAGAGAAGGAACACCAACACCCTTGGCCTCATCCTCACTAACACACTTGTTTGTCTTATCCCCTATCAAGTGTTTTTTGCCTCAATGTCTCCAACAAACATTTCCTACTTTCAACCACTTCAAAAAGGATATTGAAGAGGATTTCATCATCATCATCATCATATAGATAATCCACTGCATCCAAAAATCAATTTTTATTGAAAGGAGAGAAAATTCTAATAGATAGAGACAAAGGATAATCTCCTTCCATTTCCAACCAATAGTAAGAATCGACATCAATAAGGGATTTATTAACCTCTGTAGTAACCATATAGCACCAGCAAAAAGTGCCCAAACAAGAGTATTGAGCATCCCATCTCCCTCTTCGTTTACCGCAACTCTTGCATCTTCATCTTCTTCAGCCTCACAATCTTCTTCCACGACTAAATTTGACCCTATTGTCTTAGACATGCTAGTTGTACTTGTAGGGCAAGTAGTAGGATAAAATCATAGTCGCATCTACAATTGTTGCTATCACCTTATCTACTTTCCCTTTTTGTTTCCTCATTGTGCATACATATCATATTATTTCTTAAGACTATGTTAAATGATATTCATGTCATACTTCAAGTGAAAGGATGACCTCCATCATCTTGACTAGATTTTTATTTAGTTTAACAAACAATAATCAAATAGTAGATGTCAAACATGATATTTGTGCATATCTTAAATACTCGTGATGATATACATTTGATGTGTTGAATTAAATAAAAAATTAATGATGATGGGGACTGCCTTTCTACAACTAAATTAAATCAAAATAGTATTGATGAATAAACCTATGTTTTTTATCAAATTGCTTCTACATTAAATCAAATCCTAAGTGATGTGGAATACTATCTTTTATAGGAAGTTTTATATGTATGCTATGTAAGACATGCACAAATATTTTTAGTTTTAATAATCAACCATTTAACATACAAATTGAAATCAATTTAAAATATTTTTGTTTATATTATTTGATTTTATTTTGTCAACTCAATTATAATTTTATTGAATTTTTCACCTAAATTTAAAATTTGTGAATAATTTAGGTTCAATAATTCGCAACCAATAAAAAATTTATTGAAACTTTAAGCCTCAACCTTTCTTTCTCAATTAATTTTCTTTTAAAATTAACTTTTATTTCTATATCATCTTGTAATTAATTTATTTAATTGATTTTAGTCTATTTTCCAATTTACTTTCAACTAAATGAATAACTTAAAAATAAAATTTTAGAATTTGTTAATTTATATTTAGTGTTCGAAAAAGCATTCCATATTAGTTTTGAGAATAAAAAGCATTCCGATTTTGAAAAATATCATGTTACCAATCAAAGAAAACAAATATTGTACCGTTGAATTTAAAAAACATGTTACCGTTGGAGATGCTCCGTTTTTCAACAAATATTGGCGTTGATGGCAAACTGTTTTAATTGTTAACTGTCAATGGCGAGGGTGGACAGTTAAATTTGTGGTTTGTGCAGAATTTCAATGTTAAATGTTAACTGTCGATGGCGAGGGAGGAGATTGAAAAGGAGGAAGGGGAAAAGGATGTTTAATTTGAGATTGGACGCTGGAAATCTCATGGCTGCATTGATTCTTAAAGAACGTTCACTGTAATAGGTGATTGATTTGGGCTGACTGAAATAGTATCAGTTGTCTGCAAGAAAATCTATCAGTGAGCATCTGCACTGGATTTGAATTTCAAATGTCTACCGGGATGCATTATTTGAGCTTCAAATGAGATTTAACGGTGGATCCAGTATCCATTTGGATTGGATTTGATGAAAGTTTTACTGTTTTGGTTGATTGGAATTGCATATTGAGTGTTTTTGTTAATTCTTGGAGGAGTTGCTGGTCATGGGTGGTGGTGGCATTGCTCTGTTTTAGTGTGGTTGGATGTTTTGGTTAATTCTTGGAGGAGTTGTTGGTCATTTGTAGTGGTGGCATTGCTCTGTTTTAGTGTGGTTGACCGTTGCATTAATTCAGCTTCAAAAATGAGTTTTAATGGTGGATCAAGAGGTGAGGTATTTTGTATCCATTTGGATTGTGTTTGCTGAAAGTTTTAACATTCTGGTTAATTGGAAATGCATGTTGAGTGGGTGTCATTTCAATGTGCGATGGTAGAATTGTTGTGAGTGTTCTTGGTCAAATTATGGGGAAGCCCTGAAGAAGTGCTCTGTTTCATGGTGAATGGGCTTCAATTGTTTTTTTAATGCTCGTGCTTCAGTTTTATGTTAGTTCCAGAGGGCCCAATTGATTCCTAGCTGGACTATGGAAAAAGAAGAATGGATTGATATTGTAGGGAGATTGGATGAGTATTTCAGGGGATATTGGCAGGTATTTATCAAATATTTATTCGATTAGGAAGATGGGTTTATATAAAAAGTTTAACTACGATACCCTGTTTGTCTGTAGAATTTCCATTAAGTAGATCATTATTCAAACATATTGTAAACCCTTCCACCATAGAGCATGATCACACAATAGCTAGTTCACGACTTTCATTTTATTTTTCTACTCCGTGCATAACCATTTAGTAATTCATTTTGTCAATAAAGCCTCATAACTGAAAGATAGCTTTTGTTTCCCTTATATGTCCAAGGGCTCTACAACTGTTCTATATGCAGTGCCAACATTTATTTCTGGTTTGGAAGTCACTAGGCAATTCGTGATTCTCTTCCTTGCCAACATTGTCATCCCAGAAATTTTTCAACTTTATTCATCCATATCTGCATGAATGCCTTGCTTGTCATCCTGCTGTTTGAAAGCATCATAATAGACGACGTTTTTATCCTTACAAAGCATTTTATACCATTCCAACTCTGCCATAGAACTTTGGTTCTTGCTCAACTCGACGTTGAGTTTCTTAGTGTTAAAATGGTAAAATGGAACTATTAAATTCATTCAACAGATCTTGAGGTGTAATAAGTAATAAAGCGAACCAAAGGCTTTGATAATTTAGTAATTCATTTTATCAATAAAGCCAATCCCCAGTGGAATATGGAATGTTCCCTTAATATATTTATGAATATGGAATATGGAATGTTCCCTTAATATATATATATAAAAGAATACTATTGGGTAATTTGTAATGGATATTACAATGATCCCATATGGTAACACTTTGTGTCTCACTTTAATCTCTGTCCCACCACTAGCAGTTGTTTCACCACCAAAATCAATTTCTCCATTTTCATTATCCAACACAATGATGACTTCAAATTCCATTCTGAAATTATTGCATCTATATTCATGCTCAATTCATTTCCTCCTTCCTGTTTTTTGTTGGGAGTCATCATTAGCCCAAGTAGATCACTACCACAGTCCTCTGGGATTTCAATGTCAGCGGTCTTCTCTCTGCGTTCAATCACTTGTCGCTGGTAGAACAGTCACTCAATCATATATTGATCTCCTCTTCATATGAAGAAGTTTTAAAGATGATGGAGGGGTATTTCACGTGTGATTGTTGAAATCAGATGGAGAGATGTTATCCCAGAAACCACAACAAAACAAATATAAATATTTTTGAACGGTGCTAATGCTCATATGTTCAGGTGCTCAATCAATTCGGTAGCCCATATTTTTGAAAGATTCATGATGATTATTCTGATCATCCCTATCACCCATCTTCTATTTTCAACATTTCCTTCTCTATTACTTTGAATTTCTAGCATTACATTCTTATGACCCTGCAAACCATCTTCACTCATCCTAACATTTTCCATTGACATTTCCAAATGCAATTGCCAACTTTTCACCGTCTTCAATCTGAAATATACTTAGCTGCAATTTCTATAGTGTGTTTGTGCCATAACTCTCTTGGCTTTTCCATTAATCAAAATACACTTTAAGAATGATGATTTGTAGTTGTAGTGAAACAAGTTTTTACTATTTTTAAGTTATAAATCAAATATGCAATATTCATAAATACCTTCATCCTGTTTCTAGTGTGACTTATTTGTTGAAATCTGTCAATTTATTTGATGCCATTGGCATTTTCTATCAGTATATTTATGAATAATTTTTGAATCAATTTAATTTGTGTGAAATGTCTTTGAATTTTTACATTCACTTATATTAATATTTAAATTTTAACATTTATTTTGTATATTTTTAAAAAGTACATTTAAACAAATTAAGTGTGAAACATACTAACTATATGTAAAATGTGTTTTTAACTTTGATAATCACTTTATTTTCTTTTGTAAATCATATGTGAGATGTGTTTTAACTTTGATAATCATTTTATTTTCTTTTATAAATCGTATGGGAAATGCGTGTGTAAATTTAAATTTTCCCTTTATATTAAGAATGTATTCATTTTAAAATTCAGCTATCTTGTATGTTTGAATTTTGGCATTCACATTTTTTAATATACTGACATGTTTTAAGTATTTTACTTTTCAAATTAAGTAGGCTTTCATTTTTCAGTATTTTTGTATATTTAACCTTTAGCATTTACTTTATATATGTGTAAAATGAATAAACATCACATGAAATATGTTTTAGCTTTGACATGTGCATATATTTGAACTTCCACTTTCACTCTGTGTGAAGAGTATAGTAACTTTGACAATAACTTATGATGTATGTTTCAATTATAGTGTGAAGTGTGTTTGAACTTTGGGATTCACTTTATGTGTATTTGTAGTTTGACATTATTGAACTTAGAATTTATACAGGTGTGTGTTATAACTATTTATTGTGAAAAGTGTTTATATTTGATATGTTTGGATAAACTTCGTGCATGTTTGAATAAATTTGCATATTTATTTCATATGTGGTTAACCTATGGCATGAGTTCATATTTTTCTGTGAAATATGTTGCAACTTTGAAAAAAAATTACTATTCAAATTTTGAGTTCAAACATTTTTCATTTCAATATATAGTGTGGGTGTTTAAATTTATGTGGAGTGTGCATTTTTTAATTTGAAAATACTTTATGTTCAATGTGTACATGTGTTAATGGGCATACTTTTTATTTTTGAAATTTATTATTCATATTATGTGTTTAAATAATTTTTTTCATTTCAATTATTTTTGATAGATAAAGCAGCAAGAGGGTGTTGGCCTATGGAACAAAGGGACTAGAAGCACATTAATAGCACATTAATGGCACTAGTCAAAGCAGATAAAATAGTTAACAACAGAATCACTAAGTCTAATTTTGCCCCTATCAAAAACATAAATCATAGTACTGATCAAAAGGATTAAACCAGAGTACTTAAAACGAAGAGTAGCATATAAAATAATAGTCATAAGCCACCCAAGTATGATCCAAAAGCTATAAAAAGTAACATTAACCCTTAACGCAAAACAGGGGATCCGAGGGCCATGCCCAGTCAAAATTAACCAACTCATGGACACCAGCAGTTGGGTGAACCCACAATAGTGGGTTATACTTTTTTGCTTGAACGGACACTGAGCTCTAAATTTTGAAAAAAAATTTCAGATTCAGATGCATATTGACGTTAAACCCTTTAAAATCAGAAGATGAAGTAAATTAGTCTTTTAGGATTTTTTGTCTAGATTCTAAATATATTTTTTATTTTTATTTCTGAATTTATTTGAGTGGTTTTTTCTTTCTTCCATGAAAACTGGCATGTTGCTGAAAATGTCATTTTCAAAGAGTTACATTATTTTCATAGAGCATAACTTTTTTCCTAAAATAGATATCAATGTGATTCTTTCAAATCTAGTTTTTTAACATCCATATGGAGGGCATGCAGTTGGTTTGATGAAATTATCATGATTATTTCATATTTTAATAACGTTTGAAGTTGACTAAACCGTAATTTTGACATACCTTGACTACATAGCTTATAACTTGTCGTCTGTTTGTCCAATTTCATTTTTTTTTTGATAGAAAGATAACTTCAATACCTAAGGCATATATATTTTTAAGAATTTTTTCTCTCTCATTTACTAATTTTCCATAAGCGTCACACATAGAGGTAGACATACAGTGAAATATCTATGTTTAGTAAAACTAAAAATACAAAGTCATAATAAAATTAATATATATTAACATTATAATCATTGGAAAGATTTTTCTCAGTAGTACCTTACTACATATATAGTTGTGTCAAATGGATTCATTTGATTTTTCAAAAGATAAATTGGAAGTGATTTTTTGTCAGTATTTTAATAGGTGCAAAGGAGACTCCATTATAGGTATGAATGAGGAGTATAGATGTTATATCAATGTTTTTTTTATCTAAGAGGTTTTGAGCTAACCATTTGTAATGAAATCCTTCAAATGGAACCTCTCAAGGCTTAAATCATTATATTTTATTAAAAATCTATTATTTCAATAAAAATCAACATCTCTAAAAAAATGTAACCCACTATTGTGGGGTCACCCAGTCAGTTCTTCCCACCCAGATGCTTAGACAGCAGGGTCCTAGCCCACTCCTCCTTTAGGAACCATAAATGATCCTTGTTATCTCATCCACTTCCAGAATGCCGCCTACTAGCTTTTCCTGCACATTACAGAGGGTCGTAGCCGAAGCATGCATGACCTTCAGGAAAAAAATTGTTGGTCATCATGCAATGGTGCTTAAGTTCCTGAATATTCTTTTTGATGTCCACAATTTCCTTGTCCATATCAGAGAACATCCTCTTCAGAGTGCCTCTAAATTTATTTTTGTCAGACAGAACCTCGGTATTGTAATCAGAGGTGGAAGGCTTATCTTGGGGATCATGAAAAGGACTCAAGGGCAGGGTAGGGTTATTGGGGATTTCCATGGTTTGCTGCAGGTTGGGCAGGGGAGTTTTACCAGTCCTAAGGGGACTCATATGATCATCTGAGGAACCTTTCATGGATTCAGTGGTGTGAGAGTCTTTTTCAGACAAGGATTTCTCTCTAGAGGCTGCTTCCATCATCCTAGTTTTACACTGTTCCCTTGCAATTCTATTGGACCTCCAGTGACCTGAGCCACTTAAGTCCACTCCAGATTAACCTGGTTCTCCATCATTCTCCATTTTTTGGGCCTTCATTCAATCTTAGGAGTACTATCAAACTCCTTCCTATCTTTGTTCTCCACAGACTCAGACACATGAGACTCCTCCTATCCCTCCTTCCTATCTTTTTTCTCCATAGAATCAGAAACATGAGACTCCTCCTATCCCTCCTTCCTATTGAATGGGTTTTTAACACATTTTTTGTGGGTTCTACCCTCTTTAGCACCTAGCTCACACTCCTGGATAACCTGGATGGACTGGGAGGTGGAATGGGTGGGATTTTTAGTTTTGGTCAAGGACTCCTCCTTGGTCATCTCTTGAATAATCGGGGGGGGGCATTGGAGCACTAGGAAGATAGCTTTGTGAAAGTGGTAAATGTAGAGGAGGCCCTGATGGAGACTAGGGATTGATTTATCAAGGTTGTCCTTAATATCTAGGATATTACTCTCTATGGAATGCAAAAGATAGAAGGGTATGGAAATTAAATCCTTATTTCTAATATGATTCAGGAACAGTAAGTGGTAGTAGTAAAACATAGTGAATTTACCTTCCAACGTAAAATATTTCATCACAATGAGGCAAATTTTTTACCAGAAGTCCGATAGCTCTTCCCTGTTATAACCCCCTTTGCTTCTTCACCGATTGCTCACCTTCCTTGAAAAATTGGTTGAGGCTAGTAGGGTCGAGAGTTCAACTGGTCTTTTTGTATTTCCTCCCTTCCATAGAGAGTCTTGTTGCCTTTGCAATGATCTCTTCATTAATCTAGAAGTGGATGCCCCCAACTGAGACACTCCTATTGTTCCAAGATGAGACAAATTGTTTGGAAATTTGCTCATCATGCCCACCTTTCATTCACTCCATAAAACCCCATATGCCACTTTCTTTGCATTAATGAGTCACCAATGTATCAGAGGTGAAAGCCTCGCCGATCTTGTCAAGTTCAATGCGAAGAGTGTTGCTTCCCATTTCAAAGCTCTGCCCCTCCTATGCCAGAATATCTTGAAAACCTAAGAGCTGAATTTTTTTGTAGATCATAAAAAATCACTTATTTTTGCGTGGCCTTTTCGAGGAAAGATTATACTTAAAATGCTGGCCTTGGGTAAAATTTTGGAAGATGGGCTCCGTACAGCCATATCTAATAGATCTCTAGGTGCCATTAATAGCAATAATGTTAGGGACGCACTTGCTGTCCTTATTAGCCAAGTAAGCCCTCTGATTCGGATAGTTCTCACTCCACACATTTTAAAGGTAATGATGATTCTTTATGAGGTTTTGGGTTCTCCTTTTCATAGTCGCAAAAATCACCAAAGCATGCTAGCACATGATCCAGGAAGGATTCATAATGAGTACGATAGCTTGGCTCATTTAAATTGTAATATTCATTTCTCCTTCGATGAGTTGCTGAGTCACCATAGGTAAATCACTAACCACCCTCCAACTATTAAATTTGATTTGTTTTAGGCCTATTGCTTCCATCGAGTCAACAACCAAATTCCCCTCTTTGTATGTGTGACCAATAGTCATGCACTAGAAGCTGTTGAGCAACTCACGGATCTCTAGCATAATAGATTTAACCCACCACCCCACACTAGCTCCACTTTTGATAGCCTCAACAACCACTTTGGAATCCCCCTCAATTTCTAGCAGCCTGATGTTCATTTGGATTACGAATTTAATCCCCCAAAGAAGGGCCATTCCCTCCACTTGGGTGACAGTGCAGATATTGAGCAGCCCAGCATAAGCTAGCAAGCAAGTGCCTTTGTGATCTCTCAGGACACCACCCCCACCTTGGCCAAGATTATTTGCATCCCCATCAAAGTTTAATTTGATCCATCCTCTAAGAGAGGCAGTCCATCTGGTAACTTTTCTAGCTATCCTTTTAGCATCGTCAAATCTGGAGAAGCCAGCTAGGAGATTCCAGCTGTTAGCAATTCTAACCTCCCAAGTAGCAGGAGGAGAAGGGGGTAGCTTCCACTTAGCTTCCTTGGCATTCTCACACAAGAACTTAGTTCCAATATGGAGAGAAGTCTCAGATCGATTACTATCCAAAGGAGTTAGCATATGCCAAAGGAGTTCGAGCAGGGGGTGATTGGAGGGAGATCTCTAGTTATTAAATTAATGCACTTCTCTACCCAAGGCCCACTTTAATACCCTAAAATTGGCACCTAATAAATCCACTCAATTTTGGTGCATTTTTGTCAATTTTACATCTTCAAAGTCCTTTTTTGCTAGGCAATTTTCTCTCTCTTACCTGACTTAATTTGACTTGATGTCAATTGCAAAAACCCTAAATTACATTAATCAAATATTATAATTAATTCCTAAAGTCTTTAACTTTTATTAGCTAAAAACCCCTATGATAAATTAATTTAATTCTAAAGTCCTAAGTGCTTTAAATTAAATTAAACCCATCCCATTTGGCTAATATACATAAAAAGGAATTAATATTACTTGTTATTTGAATGGACACCTTTATTTGAATTAATAATTCAAATTATTCGAACGGTCACCCTTATGTGGCAATAAACATTCTTTTAATTAAGTAATTCATGCTTTTTTTGTCTCAATTGGGAATGAAGAGTTAGGAGTTTCAAATCATTAACCTCTTCGTTCTCTCCTTGGGGTTGTCTATTTATTGAACCTCATTCTTCATTCAAAGAGAGCAATTTTGAGAGTAACTAAACTATAGCATATTTTTGTCTCAATTTCATTATTTCAAAGCTTTCATTGCATATTTTAGATTAATTTCATTTAGTTTAATATTGCATCTTCATTATAATTAGTTGGTTTACTTGCTCATTAGTTTAATCTCATATTTATTTCAAGTTCTTTAGAGTAAATATGCACTTCATATTTCTTTCAAAGCTATTTAGATTAATATCATATTTCCTTCAAAGCATTTTAGACTAAATTGCACTCATTTTAGATTAATTTCAATTTGATTGTCTTCATAGCTTTTAAATCCTCCATTGTAGTACTGATCTTATGGTTGTTGGCTCTCGTTCTGAGAGTAATTAAACACCCCATCTACAAAGGAGGCAATAGGTCGCTTCACCATGAATTTTGAATTGAGTAATTCATACTCTCTCTCATAATTCGATCATGTGAGTAATGACTATGTTGCGTGTGTAGTTAGATTAGAGGTCCACATTCAACCACATACACCCACGAGATACCCAATTTGCCGATAACCTCTTGCCAGATGCTAGTGGCATAATCACAGTGGATAAATAGGTGGTTCATTGTTTCCTCCTTCTTACATAGGACACATCTGTTCGCCATGGAGATGCCCCTTTTTATAAGATTATCCTGGGTTAGGAACTTACCATGCATAAGAGTCCACCAAAAAAAATTGATTTTTGGCATGAGTTGACAGATCCACACCTTCTTCTAGTCCCCCGAGTTACTCTCCTCCTTCAGAAGAAGATTGTAAGAAGACTTAACAGAGAAAGTACCAGCCTAGGTGGGGGCCCAGATAATGGAGTCATCAAGCCCCAATATTCTGATATTAGTCAGGTTTTCCATGAGTTCATTGGCCAAATGTTGAAGGTCCGATGTGTCTCTTAACTGATTAGGTATATCCTTCTAGTCCCTGCCAGCGATGTAGTTGGAAGATCTATTACCCAGGACAGGTTTGAGGTAGTCCATAAGAGGTTTGAATCTGTAGCCCAAGTTAGGTTGGTCCAGGATCCAGTGGTCATTCCAAAATCTGATGGATCTCTCATTTCCAATTTGCCAAAAAGCTCCTTTAGATAGAAGGGTCTTACATTTATAGATGTTCATCTAGAGTTTGGATCCACTTGGAAGGTCACTATTATGGTACATCCACCCATAGGGATGTCCTTTCAATTATTATGTGTTCTCATGTGCATCCATTTTTGTTTCAGAAAAATTTAAGATTCTATGTGTAAATGGATACAAATATGTATAAATATTTATAAATGTATATAACTATATATAAATGCATAAATGTGAATGAGTGTTTATAAATGTGCATAAATAAATATGTATAGATGTGTATAAATATGTATACATGTATATAAATATTTATAAAAATGTGTATAAGTATATAAAAGTATTTATCAATATATAAAAATGGGGATAAAGATGTATAAATGTATATTAATATTTTGCAAATGTTTATAAATATATATAAATGTGTATAAATATTTATAAATATGTATAAATGTTTATAAGTATTTATAAATGTGCATAAATATTTATAAATGTGTATAAGTGTGTATAAATATTTATAAATATCTATAAATATCTATAAATATCTATAAATATCTATAAATATTTATAAATATGAATAAACATAGTTTATGAAAATGTATTAATATTTATAAATGTGTATAAATATGTATAAATGTGCATGCATATTTATAAATATGTATTAATATATATAAATATGTATAAATGTATAAATATTTATAAACATGTATGAATGTGTATAGATATGTATAAATGTGTATAAATATTTATAAATGTGTATAAATATATATAAATATGTATAAACATAAATGTGTATAAATATGCATCATTTTTTTATAAATATTTATAGATATGTATAAATGTGTATGAATATTTATAAATGTGTATAAATATGTATATGTATCAATATGTATAGATTTTTATAAATATTTATAGATATGTATAAATATGTATAAATGTGTGTAAATGTGGATAAATCTGTATAAATTTGTAGATATTTATAATTAGGTAAATGCGTACAATAATATAAAAATAGGTATAATGATTTGTAAATATGTGTAAATGTTTACAAATGGGAATATCAACATGGGAATATGCAAAAATATTTATTGTCAATAAAATTTATTAGATTAAATAAATAAGTTACAAAATTATTAATAGCTAAGTCGAAATCATAGGTGATTGAAATAATAGGAAGCCAAATGGTAAAGCCGAAATAATGGGGCCCAAAAAAATAGGGGTGCCACATGGATGAAGAATAAGTTAAATTTTAAAAATAAAAATTGAATTTTTTAATATTTTTTAATGGAATATCAAGAGGCGAAGGAATTAGAAAAGGCACCTTTTAGAGAATATGAACAGACGCTTTCAGATTATAAAATAGTGTCTCCTCATTTCATTTGTAGGAAGTCAATTTCAAGAGAAAATTAGATTTAGATTTAGTTTTAGTTTTAGTTAGATTTAGAATGGTGAAAAATATTTCTTCTTCCTTTATTTAAAACTAGAAAATATTTAAGGTTTAGTTTTAATAGTTTAAGATTTAGATTTAGTTTTAGTTTTAGAGTTAGATTTGGATTTATATTTCCGTTAGATTTAGTTTTTTATCATTATTTTATTTAATATTTAGATTTAAATTTAAATTTAAATTTAAATATGGAGGAAATGTTGTCATAATGCGTTAGATTTAGATTATTTAGATTGTTCATTTGCAATGGTTTAAAATGGTGAAAAATATTTCTTCTTCCTTATTTAAAATTGGAAAATCTTGAAGATTTAATTTTAATACTTCATTTTATATAGCTTTTAGATTTAATATTTAATTTTTACAATAAAAATTATTAAATTAAATAAAAAGTTACAAAACTATAAATTTAAATAAATCATACATTTCAATGCCAATGCAAAAAATAATGGTTGGACAAAATAATAGGAAACTAAATGGGAAGGATGAAATAATGAGGCCTAAAATAATAGGACCTAAAACGATAGAGAAGTCATATGGATGAAGAATAAGTTTAAAAAAATTAAAAAAATTAGAGTGTTTTTTTAAATTTGGAGAGCCAAAGGAATTAAAAAAGGCACCCTTTCGGGAATATGAAGAGACACTCTCATATTATAAAAGAGTGTCTCCTCATTTCATTTGTAGGAAGCCCATTTCAAGAGAAAGCAACCAACCAAATATTAAGGTGATATTTTTATTTTGTATAATTTAATAATTTATTTTTTTATATAATTTTAGTTTTAGTTTAAAATTTAGATTTACTTTTAGTTTTACATTTATATTTAGTTTGAGTTTGAGTTAGATTTAGATTTAGATTTCTCTTAGATTTAAATTAAAATATGGAATATCGTGATATTGGTTTAGATTTAGATTATTTAGGTTATTCATTTAGAATGGTTTAAATGGTAAAAAATATTTCTTATTCCTAAATTAAAATTGGAAAATCTTTAAGATTTAGTTTTACTACTTTAAGATATAGATTTAGTTTAGTTTAAGAGTTAGATTTATATTTATATTTATATTTCTCTTAGATTTAGAATTTGATCAATATTTTATTTAATATTTAGTTTTAATATTTAGATTTAAATTTAAATATGGAGGGCAATGTTGTCATATTGTTTTAGATTTAGATTATTTAGATTATTCATTTGCAATGGTTTAAAATGGTGAAAAATCTTTCTTTTGAAATAATAGGAAGCCAAATGACAAGGCCGAAATAATGGGGTACGAAAAAATATGACCCGAAAAATAGAAGTGCCACATAGATGAATAAGTTAAAAATTTAAAATTTTTGGAGTGTTTTATATTTTTTTGTGGAATTTAAAGATGCAAAAGAATTAGAAAAGGCACCTTTTGGGGAATATGAAGAGACACTCTCTAATTATAAAAGGGTGTCTCCTCATTTCAATTGTATGAAGCCCATTTAAAGAACAAGCAACCAACCAAATATCAAGGTGATATTTTTATTTTATATTTAACAATTTGTTTTTTTATTTAAGATAAGATAAGATAAGATCAATTTATTAATGTCCAATAAGAGACCACAATTAGTTTTAGATTAAGATTTTTAGTTTTAGATTTAGTTTTAGATTTAGAATTAGATTTAGATTTAGTTTTAGTTTTACATTTAGATTTAGTTTTAGTTTTACATTTACATTTAATTTTAGTTTGAGTTAGATTTAGATTTAGATTTCTCTTAGATTTAAATTTAGATTATTATTTCATTTGATATTTAGTTTTAATATTTAAATTTAAATTTAAATATGGAGGGAAATGTTGCTATACTGGTTTATATTTAGATTACTCATTTAGAATGGTTTAAAATGGTGAAAAATATTTTTTCTACCTTAATTAAAATTAGAAAAATTTTAAGATTTGGTTTTAATACTTTAAGATTTAGATTTAGTTTTAGAGTTAGATTTGGATTTATATTTCTCTTAGATTTAGATTTTGATCATTTGATATTTAGTTTTAATATTTAGATTTAAATATAAATATGGAGGGCAATGCCACCATATTTTTCAGATTTAGATTATTTAGATTATTCATTTGCAATGGTTTAAAATGGTAAAAAATCTTTTGTGTTCCTTATTTAAAATTGGAAAATCTTTAAGGTTTAGTTTTGATACTTTATTTAGTTTTTATATTTAACATTTACTTTCTACTATTATATTTGGTTTTTAATGTTTGATAACAAAAATATGGAGGGCTATTCCACCATATTATTTAATTTATTAAATTTGATAATTAGTTTCAAAATCATATATATTTTTTGTGCAGAGAGTATTTATGATTTAATCTATAATTCATTTCTATGTATTACAAAAAGAAGGGGTTTCATGCTTGCATTTAGAAAGCGCAAGGATGATGCTGAGTAAGGCTTTGTGCTTGCTTCCATTAGCTTTAAAGTTTGTAAATCTTCTTCAGCTGCCATGTCTATCATTTCACAATCATTCTACAATGTGCAGAACATCCTACCTAAAGTAGGGAAAATGATGCCAAAGAATTTAGTTTAAAATCTTTCAATGACATTTTCAACAAATCTTTTTTATGCAAATCTTGCAATCATTGCATGTAATTGGAGGCCATAGTTTTGAATTAGTGGAGAGCTTGGAAATTTTAATGTGATCAATAAACTAGGTTGAGGTGATCATTGTAAAAATAAAATTGTGAGACTAGAGGGTGAGAAAAATTCAATCTAATGGATATCATTAAATTATAAATGTTGCCATAAAGATTATGAAAAATATGAGAAATTCTAGGATTTATGGGACCATATTAGAAAAATATTATTTCTATCTATTTTTATCTTCACATTCAATTATCAATTTTAAGATGTTTCTAGTATTTAACTAATTAAGATAATATGATTAGCATAGAAAGGGGAAATATATCTCTATCATTGCACAAATAATTTTTTTTTAGAGAAATACTTCAAATTTTAATTTGTGATCATTTTTTGAATTAATGCTTAAAAGAACAACATAACGTATAAGGAAGAAACAAAAAATGACTAAGAGGTCACTTGAAATATTACCGTAAACCAAATTGACACTTTACTTCAACACTAAACCAAATTGAACATTAACCTTAAAAAAATTACAATCCTAACCTTGATCTTAATTAAATATTAAGTCAAATTAAACTTTATACCTACAACCTTAGTTCAAGAGAAACCTATTGAAGAAATAGAAACAATAAACCTTGAAAAACTAGATTGAACCCCAACCTTAACTCTATATCATATTACACATTAAAATTCAAGATGAACCTAACCCTAGAACTAAGATTTAAAAAATAGGGTCACTTGATAAATTAAACCCTAAACTTAATCCTAACCATTATAAAAAACTAAATTAAACTATCGCCCTAATTTTTAACCTACCTAAATCCTAACTTATATAAAATCCAAATAAAATGATCCTTGAAATCTAACATTCAACTTAACCCTAATCCTAATAAAATTAAATCATAACCCTAACTCTAGCTCTAATTGAACTTTAATTCTAACCCTAAGTATAAGCATACCTTATCCATAATCAAAACCTAAGTATAGTTAGCTACAACCCTCACTATAACTCAAATATTTCCCTCTAATTTAATTCTAACCCTAACCTAACCTTAACTCTAACCCTAATTATGCTTCAACCATTACACTAATTGAACTAAAACTATATCCTTAATTAAACCCTAACCATAATTTTAGCTTGTCTATAACCATAGTCTTTACCCTAACCCTAATATCCACCCTACCCAAACCCTAATATGAATCCTAAAAAAAGCCTAATCTAAACCTTAACCATGGTGTAATCAGAACCTTAATCTTGGTCCTAACCTTAATCATAATTCTAACTCTAACCATAATTTTAACTCTCACCCTATTAACACCCCTAATCCTAACTATGATATAAACCCTAAACCCTAATCCTAACCATGATATGAACCCTAAACCCAATCATAATCCCAATCCTACCCCTAATCCTAATCCTAACCCTAAACATAATCCTAATACTAACCATAAACCTAATCCCAATCCTAACCCTAATCCTAATCTTAACTATAATCCTAAAACTAACCCTAAAACCTCTCCCTAAGTATAATCTTAGCCATAATCCTAAATTCTAAACCCTGATCCTAACCCTAACCCTAACAAAACCCTAACCCTAGTAAAAATTTAACCTTAACAAAACCCTTACCCTAACCATACCATAGATCCTAAATGTTAAACCCTAATCCTAAACTTAATTGTTAAACCCTAATTCCAAATGTTAACCCTAAATCCTAAATATTAAGCTAAACCATAAACCTAAATGGTAAACCCTCATCATAAATGCTAAATCTTGGACCTAAATGCTAACCCCTAAATGTGTATATGCACAAAGATGGGGGACAAAAAAGGTGCCACTTTCCTTTTGGCCCCTAAATGGCCATAGTGCATACGTACTAAAGCATGTGCGCCCTATAGGGTGCACATGATATGGCTTGGGGTGCCCAAGCCTTAGGCTTGGGCAATTCAAAATATAGTGTGTGCGCCCTATAAGGAACACACACTATGCAAAAAGTTAACATGCATGCACCCTATGAAAAAAAAAGAAAAGCATAATATGCATAGTCTTGCATAGTGCTAGCACATGTGCCCTTTGCAAGAAACAAAACTATGGAGAGAGAGAGAGAGAATGTAACATGCATAGTCGTGCATAGCGCTAGCATGCTATAGCATGTGCGCCCTTTGCAAAAAAACAAAAAGTGGTGAGAGAGAGAGAGAGAGAGCGTAACATGCATAGTTTTGCATATCACTAGCGTGCTATAGAGTGTGCACCCCTTGCAAGAAACAAAAAAGTGGAGAGAGAGAGAGAGAGAGAGAGAGAGGGGTAGGAATGTGGGAGAGAGCATATGTGTGTGTGAGAGAGAGAGGGGGTGAAAGAGGGTAATAAGGGAAAATGTAGAGGGTATGAAGGTGGAGAGAGAGAGAGAGAGAGAGAGAGAGAGAGAGAGAGAGAGAGAGAGAGAGAGAGAGAGAGAGAGAGAGCAGGAAGGTGGGAGAGATCATGTGTGTGTGTGTGTGTGTGTGTGTGTGTGTGTGAGAGAGAGAGAGAGGGGGGGGAATATAGAGGGTAGGAAGGTATAGGGCACACACCCTATGGAAGTCATAGATTTCAATAGTGCACTCACCCTAGAGGGCGCACACCCTATTTGGCTAGTGCACTATTGAAATATATGACTTCCATAGGGCGCACCCCCTATGGAAGTCATAGATTTCAGTAGTGCACATGCCCTATAGGGCGCATGCGCATTTTAAGGCTTTGGAATTTACCTATCCTAAGTTTTGGATTTTCCTTGGATATCCAACCCAAAGGCTTGGATGATTCAAATAGGCCTGACACATGTTTTCTAGTAGACATACAAAAAAATGACATCTTTTTTTGTGTGCTCCTTGTCAGGTTTACTCATGGCTCAAGAACGTAAAAATTAGACGATGTGATATTACAGATCTCTCTGTTAATGATCTAAACATATAATTTATTTTTAATTCTAATTATGTTAAGTTTTTCATCTCTAATTTCTTTTGTGTGTATGTCCATTTTTTGTAAAAAACCAACGTGTAGTATTCTGGGCATAAATTTTGGCTCATTCATCGAATTTTTCAACAAGTTATATTTTTAGAAACTAGACTCCATTCTATACACTTTAAAAAAAGAATTTTTGATTTTTGATTAGTTTTAAATGATTTCTAGCGGGAGCACATAGAAATTTCATGTTTTCAACATTCATTCCTAACAAAAACAACTCTTATCACACTACCACTTGCATCACATTCAACTTGAAATACCTTATTCAAATAAGGTAAAACTAACACAGTCAGCTCAAAAAACTTCTTCTTCAAAGTCTCAAAACTTTTATTGGCTCCATGTGTCCACTTGAATTCTCTTTTATCTCCTCTCATAGTCTTGAAGTCATAGCATTACAAATTGAACTAAAATTTCTGATGAACTTTCAGTAAAAACTTGCTAAACCATGAAATGATCTTACCTCACTAGCATTTTTAGGTGTAGGCCAATTCAAAATAGATTCAAATTTTTTAGGATCCATTTTCAAACTATCAGCTAAAATAAAAAATCCCAAATATACAATCTCTTCTTTCATGAAGGAACACTTTTTAAAATTAATCAACAACGTTTGTTCTTTCAATCTCTGCAATACTTGTTTAATGTACAAAAAATGTTCTTCTCTAGTCTTACTGAATATCAGAATGTCATCTACGTATACAATCACAAATTTACCCAAGAATTTCTTCAAAACCTCATTCATCAATCTCATAAAAGTACTCGATGCATTATTTAAATCAAAAGGCATAACCAACCACTCATACAAACATTCTCTTGTCTTGAAAGAAATCTTCCATTCATCACCTTCTCTTATTTTGATATGATGATATACACTTTTCAAATCAATTTTGATAAAATACTTTTCTCAACTCAAACTATTTATTATGTCATCCATTCTCGGTATAGGGAATTGATATTTCACTATTATCTTGTTAATTACTCTAGAATAAGTACACATTTTCCATTCTCCATTCTTCTTAGGTGCCATTACAACTGGTACTATCCATGGACTCAAACTTTCTCAGATCAAACCTTTCTACAACAATTCTTTGATTTGTCAGTTAAATTCCTCATTGTTGGTAGGTGTTATCTGATGTGGTGCTTTATTCGCTACACTAGCTCCAGGAATCAAATCCATACAATAATCAATGCTTCTTTTTGGTGGCAAACCATCATGTACATTATCAGAAGTGATCTCTCTATACTCAATGAGTATCTTATCGACCTCTTCAGGAATATTATCCACTATTTTCTCACTCGATTTATTAGGAATCACAACAAAACATACATCATTCTTCTTTAAATCTGTAATAAACTTTCTTCCTTCCATCAAACAAACTTTCATAGATGTGCAAACATTACCAATGGATTCTTCAATCAAAGGAAACAAGATTTGCCTTCTCCCATCAGCCCAAATAGTATATTTATGCAATCTTCCATCATATATAGCATGTCTATCATATTTCCAAAGTCTACCCAACCAAATACGACAATATTCCATAAGAATGATATCACATAACACCTTATCATAGCACTTTCCAATTTTCAAATTCATATAACATTGTTCACTTACCAATAGAGTATGCTCATCCTTGATCCATGAAATTTGATAAGGCTTCGAGTGTTTCAGTATTTCTAAATACAAATTTGCAACCATTTCCTCAGATACCAGGTTCTCTAAGCTTCCACTATCAATGATTACCTTCCACGGTTTATCATAAACTTTGCATCTAGTCTCGAAAAAACTTTTCCTTACTGGATCTTCCTTATTACTTTCACTCCATAGTGCTCTTCTGACCATCAAGTTCTTTTCCTTCTCTGGTTCATTCGACAAGTCTTCTTATACCAAAGCATTTCTATTTTTAACAACCTTTTTGCTTGCATGTGTACACTCAAATGATCTGTTTCATTCTCCATAATTTGAACAAGTTCCTCAGGATGCATCTCTGCTATAGCCACCTCATTAGTTACTGCCTCTTCCTCTAGAAGAACTTTGACCTTTCCACTCGGTCTTGCCTTTATCCTAATTTGTTTTGTCTTGATCAAATATATATTTTTCACCATAAGATCTACCTCTTTCTCTAGTGAATCTACCACCTTTTCCTCTTTGTCTTTGCTCATGTCTTTTGTTCAATTTCTCTTCAGCTTTCGGGACAAACTGATAATCTTCTTCAATACTTTCCAACTTTACCAATATGATTTCCTCTTGAATAGAAATTCTTAACCCATTTAGGTATCTATCAATTATTTCCACCTCATCCTCAATATGTCTAGATCTGATGTCTAGCCTATAGAATTCCTTAGAATAGTCTTTTACCGAGCTATCTTTTTATCTCAAACTTTACATTCTCCTAACTAGGTTAATCTGATAATCACAAGGTAGAAACTTGCCTTTCAACTTATTCACCATCTTATTCCATACCTTGATTTTGTCTTTGTCTTTCCTTTTTTTGTCTAATTGTAGATGCTTCCACCATATGGATGCATGACTTTTCTACTTTGTACTTGCAATTTTCACCTTCTTTTCCTCAAGAACTTTTTCATATTCAAAATACTTCTCCATCTTGGTTATCCAATCCATCAACTCATCTAAATCCATCCTACCACTATATTCATGAGGATTGAAGTGCAGTGTTGACTTCAAGTATGTCAATGCCTTCAAAAGTCTTTCTTCACCCTGATCCATCACATGTGCAGGTTTTTCTTCACCTTGTTCATCTTCAGCTTCTTCATCACTAACATTCTCTAGATGTCTTCCTTGGCATTGGACTATCTCAACAACTTATAACATAGACGCAATTTGTCTTAGCATATATACCATTCCTGAATCTGCATCTTGCCTCCCAAGAACCATCTTGAAACCCTTTTCAATTGTAGGTTAGATCACAATCTGTCACCCCAAAACAAATACCAACTAGGGATTACTACAAGGAACCCTCGACCAAAGACCTAAACCTACAAATCTAGATCAAGATCTAAGATTCTAACCTCTCTCTAATACCATCTAACATAAAGAGATTGGGAAAAGGCCCAAATACACTCCAAAATGACTAGCCTCCTTGCAGAAACATCACACAAAAGAAACAACATAGGAAGGGAGTGAGAGAATGCATAAACTTTATATATTATTCATCAATAACTTCATACATGTCAGGTTGTGAGGCCTTCCATGTTACGGCCAAATACAATCAAAATTCAATTAAAAAAATCCTCATATATGAAAGGATTCAATTTTTAGATCCTATCTCCTATCTCTCAAAACTGATACTTAAAACTATAACATACTACTTTATTTATACAAGAGGCTACTAAAACAAGTTGACCTTTAGATCAAATCATTGGAGAAAGAAATGACTAGATCCAGGTCCACATGCTTCCCAATGATCGATGTAATCATTAACTCTATGAGAAAAAATAAATGCACAAGTGGGCCTCAACAAAAATCCAAAATAAGCCACTCAGTGAGCAAGATTACCAATGGACAAGAAATTAACTCGGTTACCCAATCGAGCCAACTCGGTAAATGAAGGAACTGAGTAGCAACCGAGCCCCATCGGTGGAAACATGAATACATCACCGAGAGTTGAAAAGAAACTACTGAGCATATCTAACAACTCTAACTTTTTTTTGGTGACACGAGATTGCCAAGAATTCAAGATTCTCCTGTATCACTTGGTTAGCCATAGCTGATGCCAATATAAGTTGTTGTTCAGGTAACATGACCATTGCAGATGGCTAAAAGATCAAGAAGTTATCTTTATATCCTCTAGCCCAACCTCAACTAGACTTAAGTACTCCTATTTGGCCTGATTTAGGAGATGAGGTGGAAGATCTTAACTCTATTTCTCAACTTATGCTGTTACACAAAAAATCATTCCTGAAACTTCAAGAATGTGATGATGTGATTCAAAGAATTCTTACCAATGACTGTGTTACTATGTTACAAAAAAAGATATCTTTGAAATTTTTGTTTTTGCAGTTATCAACCTATGAGGACAATGTTCTTCCTCTTGAACCTGATTTTATCCATCAATTACTACCTTTTGAGATATCCACACCTCCTATACCTAAAGTATCAATGCTTGAATTAACAACTCAAGTGGAGCTCTCACCTGGTCACAACCTACATGTCAACAATAAATAGTCATAATCACAATTATCCCTATTGACTCAACTCCTTTGTAATCATGAGAAATATTTTGAATGGGATTATGGAGATCTGAAAGGATTGATCCCAAATTTCTGCACACATAGAATCCATATCAATGAAGGTATTTTACCACTCTGCCAACATCAGAGAAAAATTAACCCAGTCTTGAGAGAAATTGTAAAGACCGAGTTGCAAAAACTGTTGAATGATGGTTTTATTTATCCAATCTCAAACAAAAAATGGGTTTCTCCTTTGGTAATTATCCCTTTAATGGAGGTAAATGGAGAATATGTGTGGACTACATAGAACTAAACAATGCTACAAAGAAGGATCATTTTCCCTTGCCATTCATTGATCAAGTTCTGGGTACCTTAGCTAGTAAAAAGTACTTTTCTTTTCTTGATGGATATAGTGGATATAACCAGATCAACATTGCTCCAAAGGATCAAGAAAAGACAACATTTACATGTCCTTTCAGAACATATTCCTATTCTCTATTACCTATTGGTTTATGTAATACACCAACTACATTTCAAAGGGTTGTTATCAACATCTTTGCTGATATCTCACATGATTGAATGGAAATCTACATGGATGATTTCACCTTATTTGGTGTTACTTTTGATGAAGCTTTGGTGAGCTTAGAAAAATTTTTGATTAGATGTAAAGAGAATAATTTGTCCTTGAATAGAGAAAAAAAAATTATGATGATGCAAGGAGTTGTTCTAGGACACTTCATCTCATAAGCTGGAATACAAGTGCACCCTACAAAGATTAAGGTAATTCTTACATTGCCTATACCTACAAAGAAAAAAGATGTTAGATCCTTTTTAGGACATGCTAGTTATTATAGGCATTTTATTAAAAAATTTAGTCAAGTATCCAATCCATTATGCATATTGCTTACAAATGAGTCGAAGTTCACACGGACACTAGCTTGTGAGCAATCTTTGTTGTAGCTCAAATCCCTTCTTACTACAGCACTAGTTCTTAGAGGACCTAATTGGTGTTTACATTTCCATATTCATACTGATGCTTTTGATTATCCAATAGGAGCAATCTTAGGTCAGAAAGCCAATAACCTTGAACATGCCATTTATTATATCAGCAAGAGTTTACATGGACCAAAGCTCAATCTTACAGTCACTAAAGAGGAGTTGTTGGTTTTCATCTATGCAAAGTTCCATCATTATGTTAAACATGATACCCAATATTTGTTCATAGTGACCATGTAGCTATAAAATGTCTTATAAACAAACCTTGAATCTTAGGAAGGTTATCAAGATGGCTTTTGCTGCTACATGAATTTGATATAACTATCATTGACAAGCTAGGTAGAGCTAATGTTGTGTCTGATTATTTATCAAGGCTCCAAAATGATAAAAATGACACTTCTGTAATTAATGATGCATTCCCTGATGAACATTTGTTTTAAATTGTTGTCAAAAGACCATGGTATGTTGATATAGCTAACTACATTGTAGCTCACAAGATGCCTACATATTTTTCTCCCAAGGAAAGAAAATTCCTTGTTGAGAAAAGTTGTCAATTTCTTGGATTGATAATATTTGTATCATATTAAAATAGAAGAACTTCCATCTTGATAGGTTTAGCAACCCCTTTTAGTGCATTTATCATGATAGACTTGCATTTAGGATGCATTTTGCACTTGATTCCTTCATTCTAGGTGAAATTAGGGTTAGGATCCTAAGGATTATCCTGAATTTCCCTTCTCTGTGTATCTATTTTCTAGGTAGGACCTATACATAGGTCCTCCTGGTCTTAATCATGTTCATCATAGGAATCTGTGCCTCTCTCTGGTAATCTGCCCTATTCTGTCATCATTTCTAGGTCTTCGAGCACCCCTGGAACCTTCTGTATTCTATTCTGGTTGGATCTGGACCCCTAGGTCAAGGTCAAGGTCAACCCTGACTGAGGTCATAGTTGAGGTCATGTCTAACCTAGGTCAAAGTCAAGGTCTTCTTTGACCTCCTTTGAGATTTGATCACCCTTTTCAAATTTTTGTCCTGGAGGGCCCTAAAATCAATGTTGGGCTTTCAGATCTAAATGTGGAAGGGTTTTAATTTGAAATTAATTTAATTCTTTTCCCTCTTTAGTTGGTTATTGTGATTGAACCATAATTCAAGGTGAAATTTGAATTATGGGTCCTCACATTACTCTAGGAGCCTCACCTTGCAACCTCTATATAAAGACTCATTTTCCTTCATTTTAGACAACTACACCAAGCAAGACCAAGCAATTTCATGAGCAAGAATCCATCAAGGAGACATAATTTATTGAAGCAACAAAGAAATGGTGAAGTGAAGATGCAAGATTGCAAGATGATGATATATAAGATCAAGCCATTGTTGATATCAAGCATTTTTGTGAGCACACCATTGTGAACATCTATTTGGAGCAAGAGAGATCCTTTCTTCCTTGATCCACCATTATCAATTTTGAAGCATTCAAAGATACAATCATGGGGTAGAAATTATGGATTTTGAGTTTGGTAGGAGTACTTTATCCTTGGGGGCTTGGTATGATTTCTTATCTTATTCAAATATATGCATTAATTTCTCATACATATTCATGTTAGGGTTACAATCTAGAGGATTAGATCTTGGCATTACACATTCAATACACACACATATTCTATTACATCCAGCTATTCATGGAGGTGGATATCACCAAAATAGAGGTTTGACTAACATAAAATCCTATATAGCCACCTCAAAACACCATTTTTAGATCTCTACAATCATTGTTTCGAGAATTGAAGTGCAGATATGAGTACCCTTTTTGTCAAACTTTTAGGATCTACGAACAAAATTTTTGTCAGAGCTATTTTAGGTCAAGGAAAACCTTCAGTGAGGGGTAAGATTATGGCTCACTATCTAGGTCAAATTTGACCAGATTCCAGAGAGAAAAGTTCTATGGGTTTTGTCTGTTGCAGTTTTCTGGTCCCGATCCATAACAAAGAAAACCCAGAAACATTTTCTCTCTGGAATAAGGTCAACTTTGACCTAGATTAAGGGAGCATAAGCTTACCCTGGGGCACAATCTTACCCTTCATTGAAGGTTGTCCTTGACCTGAAACAAATCCAAAAGAAATTTTCTTTGCAGATCCTAAAAGTTTGATGAAAAGTGTACTCAGATCTGCACTTTAATTCTCAAAACAACGACTGTAGATATATGAAAATGGTGTTTTGGGGTGTCTATATAGGGTATTTCCTTAGTCAAACCCCCATTTTGGTGATCTCCACCTCCACAAATAGCCAGATGTAATATAATATGTGTGTATATTGAATGTGTAATGCCAAGATCTAATCCTCTAGTTTGAAACCCTAGCATGAATATGTATGAGAAAGCAATTCATAGATTTGAATAAGATAAGAAAGCATACCAAGCCCCCAAGGCTAAAGTACTCCTACCAAACTCATAATGCATAATTTCTACCCCATGATTGTATCTTTGAATGCTTGAATATTGATAATGGTGGATCAAGGAAGAAAGGATCTCTCTTGCTCCAAATAGATGTTCACAATGGTGTGCTCACAAAAATGCTTGATATCAACAATGGCTTGATCTTCTATATCATCCTCTTGTAATATTTCATCTTCACTTCACCATTTCTTTCTTTCTTCAATCAATTATGTCTCCTTGATGGATTCTTGCTCATGAAATTGCTTGGTCTTGCTTGGTGTAGTTGTTAAAATGAAGGCAAATGAGAGTCTTTATGTAGAGGCTCCAAGGTGAGGTTCCTAGAGTAATGTGAGGACCCATAATTCAAATTTCACCTCCAATTATGGTCCAATCATGATAACCAACTAAGGAGGGAAAATAATTAAATGAATTTCACATTAAAATGCTTCTACATTTGGATCCGAAAGCCCAACATTGATTTCAGGACCTCCGGGACCAAATTTTTATACTGGTCCAGACCAAGTCATGCAAAGATGTGTACATGAGGATGAGACTTATGAAATCATTCATGATTGTCATGATGAGCCCCGTGGTAGATACTTTTCATTTAAAAGGACAACTATGAAAATATTAACAACTAGTTATTACTAGCCTACACTTCATAAGGATGCAACCAACTATACTAGGAAATGTGATAAATGTCAATAGATGGGTCATCCTACAAAGTTAGATGAAATGCCTCTATTTCCACAACTGGTGGTCACACCATTTGATAAATGGGGCATGGATTCTATTGGTGTGTCTAGAGAGCTAGTAACAGATCAAGGGGCACAATTCACATAAACCAAAATAGTGAAATTAAAGCTATTCTTACCAAAATAGTTCAACTACATCACCAAGATTGGAGCAGCTACCTTCCAGAAGTAGTATAGGATTACATAAGAACATGGAAGACAACATCATGATTCACTCCTTTTGAAATACCCTATGGAAAACTACAATGTTTCGCATTGAATTTGAACATGAAATATTGCAAACTTCCATGAAGCTCAACATTGATCTTCCTACAGCACAGCAAGACCACCTTCTTCACCTCAACTATTTGGATGAAATGAGGAAATCCGCCTTGCAGAGAATAGAGATAGTTCGGAAAAAGAGAAACAAGTGGCATGACTCCCACATGAAGAACAAACGCTTCTCAGTAGGTGATTGGGCATTATTATTTGATTCATGTTCCAAAGAAATACTTGGCAAGTTACAAACATGGTGGCTAGGACCCTATGAAATTGATGATGTCATCAATAATGGATTAGTCCAATTAGCCACCATTGATCTTGTTCATTTCAAGCTACTAGTAAATGGTCATAGACTTTGTCTATACCATCAGCCACAGAAAAAAGATCATTTCTGGCTGGAAATATGTGATAATACTTCTGAATCACCACAGGTAGTATTTCCTACAACAAAAGGTGCCAACCTTCTTCTTGTAGCTTTACCCTAAATTTCGTTGGGTATGATCATAATAAACACTTAATTTTCAATAAAGTTTCTTTCTCCATTCATTTTCTACATTCTTATTTCCATTCCAATCAATTTCTCTACCTTCCATCCACCCATTATCCACGTCATAACATTTGTATTTTATTTTCTTTCAATAATCACCATGTCAACCGATGCAATCATCTTCAACACTAGTTCTTTTGATGAAGTTTTTAATTTCCGTCAACCTCTCACACTTGACAAATCATAATAGAAGGTATAATAATTTGATCTCTTTCAGTTTTAGTTCATACATTTAGACTATTATATTTAATACTATATTTATTTATAATATGGCATTACACCTATTTCCTACCTCATGCTTAGTATGACAAGTGGGGACACTTATCTTAATTACGTATGGGGCAAGGAAGTGTATTAATTTTCCAAGCACTATTTTTGTACTGATAATTTTGTAATAGATTTCCCTATCTTTTCAAATCTACACTTATTTTCTATTTTATTAAGTTCTTTATGTTTCACATAAGTGTCGTACTCCAACATTTTTCTTACAATCTATCAAGGTCAATCACAATGCTTGATTTGTGAAAACTCAAACAAAATCAAGGAGAACCTTTTGTCACCTTCTTGCAAAGATGGAGATGGTTGTGCTCGAAGTATCCTAGAATGATTCCCGAGGAAGAAAGAATAGACATAATTGTGAGCAATTTAATACCAGAGCTAAGGTATGAAGTGAGGAAAATGGTTTTTATCTCTTTTGATACCATGGTAGAGACTACATGTCATATAGAAGATGTCCTAAAAGAACAAGGCATTTTGGCCAAAACAACTAATAACAACAATGGCCAAAACAACAATCATAATTGTAATAAGGACAAAAAGAACTCTTATTGGAATAGGAATAAGCAAGTGGTTAATGACGGGATTGCTGACTCATCACAACCTAAGAATGAAGGAGTTCTTAATCTCTCTAATGCAGTCCAAGCCATGAAGCTGCAAACATCTTCAAAACAACAAGAGAATAAACCCAAGTATCAAGGGAAACCTAAAATAGAAAATAGACAATTTAACAAGCTTGGGGACTCATATGCAGACATTTTCAAGATGTTAATTGCTCATAATTTGGCACAACCTCAGGATCCTACCAAGCATCACATACTAGATCCTAAGCCTCATTCGTGGAATGAGAAGGCTTTTTGTGTCTTTCACAATGGAATTGGACACGATATAGAAAATTGTTTTAGACTTAAGCATCTTGTCCAAGATCTTATTGAAAGTGGAAGATTACAAGTTGATGGGTTGACCACAAACACTGACCACAAAGCTTTTAAACAACCCTTGCCCAAATATGAAAAAGGAGAGAACTCTAAGAGTAACAATGGCAAGGCCACTATCAACTACACTTATGCAACCGCTGAAAATGTCATTAATATGCTCGAATTTGTGGACAATGATGTCAATGTGATCACTAGGAGAGATCCCTATGGTTATAAAGAAAACTCGTCCCCCATTTTTGATGAAGGACCCGTTGTGGTGCTTAGAGACCCTCATTCTCAAGGATTGTCTCAACCTCTTAATGCTATCACTAGGAGTCAGTCCCAAGGTCCTATTGTTATTCAAGGTCCTAATTCTAGCAAGTCAAAACAACCAATGTCAAAGAGTGTTCCTCCTAATTCTATTGTTGGTTCGGATGTAAGTTTTAACCTCGTCGATCAGTTATAGAGAATGCCAGCACATATTTCTATTTTTGAGCTCCTTGATTTGTCTCCTAAACACAGGCGTGTTCTTAAGGATGCCTTGCGAGCGGCTAGTGTCCCTAATGACATAGATGTTGCCCAATTCCAAAACATGGTTAGTCACCTTGCTAGCCCTCATTACCTTACATTTTCTGAAGAAGATGACAAAGCACTAAGTCACCCACATAAATTGGCCCTCCATATTGAAGTCATGATCCATAAAACCTGTGTCAGGCATGTGTTGATAAATGGGGGTGCCGGGCTTAATATTTGCTCTTTGAGTCTACTGAAAGCCTTGGGATATTCCAAGAAAATTATTGACAATAGGAAGAAGATCACCATCAAGGCCTATGATGAGGTAGAGTGAAGCTCTAAAGGATTGGCCGTTCTTCCTATCAGAATTGGTCCTGTGGAAAAGGACATTTTGTTTCAGATTGTTGATGCTGGACCTTTGGCATACAATATTTTGTTAGGTAGACCATGGATTCATGACATGCAAGTGGTGTCATCTACCTACCATCAATGTGTTAAATTCCCTTACAATGGTGTTGAAGTTTGCATATCAGGGGATAGCACATTATCTGTCAATGCAGTTTCAGTTGGTTCACATGTTCCCTTAAATAGAGAAGCTGACAATTTTGATACTACTCTTGAGCAGTGTAAGAATAAATTTAAGTCCGCTGACCTTGGCATGGGAGATTACAAAATGGATTCCTTCATAAAAATGCCAATCTCACCTAGGTCTTATGGAAAACCTTCACTCAAGAGGAAACCTTCATCCTCTGCCATGACTTTATTTGGGAAATTTGTAGAGTCCTCAGTGCCTATTCAAGAAGAGAAAGAGGAAGTAGTCGTCAGAGATTAGATTTACAGAGAAGAAAAATACCAACATAACGAGAATTTTTCACCTTCTCCTAAGACCTATGGGAGAGGGTATACTCTGGTTAAAAACATGGGCTACCCAAGTCATGGACCTCTTAGTCATAGGTTAGATGCTAAAGTGGAACCTCTTGATCATTCTGTCTTTGGCTGAAGAATTAAAACAACAGTGGGCCTAGGTTTTGAAAGCAAAAATGAAAAAGATGCTCCTATCCTAGTTGCGACAGATAGTGACGATGAGTCTAATTATGTGTCAAATTTGCAGAACCAGCAAGATGAGTGTGAAGATTGGATCCCTTCCACTAATCTCCTTTGGGGAGACCTAGATGCTTCCACAATTGATCCAACAAGTTTTGAACAGGAACAATCCTCTATTACAACTCATGGTGAAGAATCTACTCAATCTCAAAATGATATCCAAGAAGGTTTCACCCTCGCTGACCCAGGTGCCTCTACCTCAAGGCCTAAAAAATATGGTTGGTGCAAACATCCCAGCAGGGATTCTAACATAGACTCACATGAGTATGAGTGGGAGACCCTCTCGAATTGTTGTACTGTTGATCTAGACATTGCTGTTGTCCACACATTTGAGTCCCAACCCGAGGTAGCTAACGGGTCTAGTGTAGAGCTAGACGATTGGATTCCTCAAATTGCCTTAGTGGATGATACTTCATTTGGGGAGACAAACTCTAATTCAAGTACCTTAGAGGGAGACTTGATGAATCCTAACTATATGATCACCAGAGATAATACCTACCATATCAATAATATTGAGCCAGTCATTAACCTCCCCCTTGTCCACCACCATCTGATTGACTGGTCATAGCTTTATCAAGAGCCTCAACTCCTTACTTTCCATAATGACTATGAGATAGCTTGCTATTTAAACGCTCTTGAACCCATAGTCTCTTCCACCAACAAGCCTACAACAATTATGATAGAGCCTGATATTAAGTACCTCAGTCATAAAATAAAAGAAAAGAAAAAGAAAAGAGATGGTTCTGATGGCGAAAACCACTTTGTGGCGGTGTCAGAACCCAAAATAGTAAAAACAAAAGATGTATCCGAAGGTGAAAACCTCTTTGAGGCACCTAAGGATGGGGTACTTAATAACTTGCTAAGTTATTTTTAGGACAGATCATCAGTTCTCATTGAGCCTACACAACTAGTGAATTTGAATACGAAGGAGGCTCCACAAATGATTCATCTAGCTTAGTTTCTATCAGAACAAGAAAAAGAGGCATATACAAGATTCTTACAAAAAAAGAAAATTAATTTTTCTTGGACATATTCGAATATGCCAGGGCTTGACACTAATCTTATTATGCATCATCTATCTATAGCTCCAGGAATTAAACCAGTAAAACAAAAGTTGAGGAAAATGCATCCTCACATAGCTCTCCTTGTTAAGGCTAAATTAGAAAAGCTCTTAGGAGTAGGATTTATTAGAGCTATTGACTATGCCGAATGGATCTCCAATATTGTTCCAGTTTCAAAACATGATGGGTCCATTCATGTATGCACAGACTTCAGAGACCTTAACAAAGCTTTCCCAAAGGATGACTTTCAACTCCCTAATATAGATATGATAGTGGATATGACTGCGTGCTATGAAATATACTCTTTAATGGATGGTTTCTCTGGATATAACCAAATAAAAATAGCTCTTGAAGATCAAGAAAAGATAGCCTTCACATGTGCATGAGGAACCTATTGTTGGAATGTCATGCCATTTGGATTGAAAAATGTAGGAGCTACATATCAAAGAGCTATGACAACAATTTTGCATGACATGATGCATAAAAATATGGAAGATTATGTGGATGATACCTTGGCTAAATCTAAGAAAAGGGATACACACCTCAAAGATTTGGAAGTAATTCTAGATCGAATGGAACAATTTCAATTAAGATTGAATCCAAAAAAGTGTGCATTTGGGGTTACCTCAGGTAAACTTCTAGGATTCATAATTTCAGCCAAAGGAATAGAGGTGGATCCTAAAAAGGTTCAAGTGATATTAGATATGTAGCCTCCTAAGAACATTAGTCAAATGAGAAGTCTCCAAGGATGACTCCAATCTATACGAAGGTTCATTTCACAGCTTGCAGATAGAGCATAGCCATTCAATAAGACATTGCATAAAGGAATCTCATGTACCTGGAATGAGGATTTCCAAAAGAGCCTAGACCAAATAAAATAGTACTTGGCTAATCCCCCAATTTTAATGCCTCCTATCCCAGGAAAATCATTGATTTTCTATATATCAGGGACAAAATCTTCTCTGGGGGCACTGTTAGCTCAACTTGATGATACTGGGAAAGAAAGAGCCATTTACTCCATTAGCCATACACTTGTCTCCTATGAGGTCAATTATACTATTATTGAAAAATCTTGCCTTGCTGTGGTGTTTGCTTCCCAAAAGTTGCGTCACTACATGCTTGCACATACAGTACACCTCATAGCTAAAATTGATCCTCTCAAATAGTTGCTTGGTAAGGCTACTCTCACGGGTAGACTTGCTAAATGGATGATGATTCTTTCAGAATTTGACATTGCGTATGTTGAGCGTAAAGCCATAAATGGACAAGCTATTACAGATCAACTGGCTGATTTTTTCCAATAAAAGACAAAATGCCAATGCAAGTTGAATTCCCAGATGAGCACATCATGTACATGACTGCAAGAACTTGGAAGATGTTCTTTGATGGTTCAAATATGCAAAATGGATTAGGAGCCGAACTATTGTTTGTTTCCCCTCATGGGTATATTATTCCAAAATCCTATAAATTACTGTTCCCATGCACAAACAAAATTGCTGAATATGAAGCCTTAACTAATGGATTGAAAATGGCCATCTAATGGGGAATTATAGAGCTGCATGTCTTTGGGGATTCACAATTGATTATCAACCAAGTAAATGAAGAATACCAAACTAAGGATGACAAGTTGATCCCTTATAAGAAGATGGTTGATTCATTGCGATGCTATTTCACATTTGTAACATTTTAGCAGATCCCTAGAATAGAAAATAAGGTTGCAGATGCTATGGCTACATTGGCTTCACTCCTTCAATTGGAACAACATGAGTCAAGATTTGAATTCCTGGTGGAAGAGCTACGCCATCCCATATTTGACTCCTCTGAAAGCCATGTCATCTGTACCTTGGTCGGTCATGAGTCTTCCTATTATGGTGCTATCTAATCATACCTTTGTGATGGCACCATTCCCAAAACCTTTAACCACTTAGAAAGAAGAAACCTTGTTCGTAATGCCTCTCACCATACCCTTATCTCTGGTGATTTATATAGGAGGGGTTTAGATGGGACACTTCTTAGGTGCTTGGAAAAGGATGAGTCCAACTGAACGTTAGTTGACATCCATGAGGGCATTTATGGAGGACATTCCAATGGTCTTGCCATGGCCCAAAGGTTGCTTAGGGTGGGGTACTATTGGCCCACAATGTAGATAGATGCTATAGCTTTTGCCAAATCATGTGAAAAGTGTGAGAAACATGGAAACCTGATTCATGATCTAGGTAGGGAGCTTATTCCTTCTATTTCTCATTGGCCATTTCAGCGCTAGGCCTTTGACCTTGTTGGGAAAATTCATCCCAACTCATCAGGTGGACATAAATTCATTATCATAGCTACTGATTATTTCACAAAATGGGTAGAAGCTGTCTCACTTTCTGTTGCCTCAGGCAAGATGGTTTCATTGTTCATCTTGAATCATATCATTTGTCGGTTTGGAGTACCCTCTGAAATCATCATTGACAATGGAGGTCAGTTTAAAAACAAGGACCTAAAACATCTCTGCAAAAATTTCAAGATAAAACAACATTGGTCCTCCATTTACTTCCTGCAAGGAAATGGGCAAGAAGAGGCTTCAAATAAAACCATTCTAAAGATTATTCATAGAACAGTTCATAAGAATGGTAGAGATTGGCATTTATAGATAAATCCAGCTTTATGGGCCTATAGAATGAGTATTCGTACTCCAATAGGGGCTACTCCTTTTGCCCTTACTTATGGTGCTAAAGTAGTGTTACCTTTAGAGGTAGAGATCCCTTCACTCAGAGTCTCTCTCAAAGGTCTAGTAACAGATGAAGATTATCGTGTCATGAGATTAAAGGAATTAGAACTTCTAGATGAGAGGCGCAAAGCATCATTTGATTATATGAGGGTCTATAAAAAATGCATGTCCAAAGCATTCAACAAGAAGGTTCACCCTAGGGAATTTCAAGTGGGAGATCTTGTCTTACATGAGAATCCAAAGAATCAACAGAATTGAGAACAGAAGGGTAAATTTGAACCTAATTGGCTTGGTCCATATGTCATCACTATTGCTTTTGGGATAGGTGCTTACTTGTTAATTGATGAAGAGGGAGAACAACTCCCTGATCCTATCAATGTTTTGCACCTCAAGAAGTTCTATCCTTGATGCCTATTTCTGTCTGGGGGCATCCTTTGTACATATTTATGATCCTGAAAAATACCAAAAAAATTCATATATGATGCTGAAAAAATCCTAAAAAGTATATAAAGTCCTGAAAAAAATACAAAAAAAATAAAAAAATAAAAAAAATTTTAAAAAAATAGAAAAAGTGCCTTGGTGAAAACCTGGAAACAGGTGCCCTGGTAGCAAAAATACAAAAAAAAAAAGAAGAGAAAAATAAAAAATATTCCAAGTAGTGAAAACCTGGAAACAGGCGCTACTTGAGGCCTTTGCACCCTTGTCTTTTAGCATGCATCCTTGACACTGAACCTTTCTCCATCATGTCTTGACCTTATTTGACTTGGTTTGGAATTGGTCCTTGTCTTTGTCTAGGGGGCATAACTATTAGCATAGGTCTTTTAGGTTGTGTTTGTCTCTTGGGGGCATTTCACAATAGGTGTTTTTCAACACCACCCCAAAACAGTGTTTTTCAACACTACCCTTGTGTCGAGTGTTTCTTAACATTTATCAGATGTCTTACCCTATAGTCTAGTATGATGCGATATTGCTCATTTGCAGATGCGATACTCATAGTTTGAATCTATGACCAACACACATGCACTTAAACAATCAACTCGATTGAGATATGCTTGACTTTATTTATTTTGTGTGTTGTCTATGAGGATTTCTTTGATGAGTGGTCTCTCCCTGAGAAGTTTTCAATGATGCATAGCTAGAAGACTGAGGGAATGAGAACATGTTTTATTTCTTTATCTGTTGGTGGGTATATCTTGTTGGTCCTAATTGTCATTAGCATTTATGCTTCATCCACTTAACATTGAAGACCTACTGGATATTATCCTTGACTGTTATGCGAGTGCATGCTTCTAGTTATCTCGACTTTCATGTGTCTTGATACAAGTCTAATCTCACCATATCAAACTTAGGTGATCTCACTGCACTAGTCATCTTGACCTACATGTCTTTGATGCCTAGGTGGGATTTCCACATTTCTCTCTGATAAATATCATATTAATATTCACATAGTTATGCTAGTGGGCATTGTATGATCTTACGACGCTACCAATAACACTTGATGATGATAATTAGATGTCTATAAGCGTTGTGACCTTGCAAGTCAACCACTTTGCATAGTAGCTTGCATTTTAGGTTCATCTTTAGCTTAGTTTTGCACTTTGCATATGGAGAGAGCTCTCCTTTTCACCTTTCGTGGACCTATTAGTCAATTGCGCTCATTTCCTTTCTTTCCTTTCTCGATCATGTCTTTCACTCCTTGTCTTTTTCATCACATCCTATTCCTATCATCATAGGGGGTTAATCACATCATCATATCTCTATCCTAAGAGATGTCATTTTTAGAAACATAAGACTACATCATACACATGAGGATTAACCATACATCTATGATAGAGAATATACATGATCATTTAACGCATACATTTTTGAGAAAAATAACAAGACAATATATAAACTGATACATCCATCACAAGTGAGACTGATACACAAGATATATCAAAAATCTAGTAATATCATATATATATGAATGATATAGTATAATGTACAATATGAGATCCCAAAATCTGGATCAATGTCTCATGATATGCACAAAACATCTAAACCTAAACCTAGGACTCACTACCACCATCCCTGGGACCTGGTGGTGGAGGAGGTGGTGCGGCGACATGTACTACATCTAATCTACCTACTACTACTGAGTAGGAAGGCACTCTCTGTTATATGGGGACTACCTATATATACAATCCATGGTAGTATACCACCCACACTACCTCTCTCTGCCTCTCTACTAAGGCAGCCTCTAGCTGCCTCTTCGGTCGCTCGGTCTTAGCCCACTGATCTATGAGCTGCTGCTCTCTCATGGCTATGGTGATCCTTAGTTGTTGTATCTCTATCTCAAGGGCCTGTATCCTCGCCCTGAGATCCTCTCCTCCTACAAGCTGATCCTATTGATCCCCTGCCTGTCGGTGAGCTAGTCTCGCCTCATCCTCTGGAGTAGCTGACTTCCATCTTCGTGGCCATTTTTGGCCACCTGCTCCTGACCCCTCTCCCCTCTCTAGTGATCTCTCTCTACCTCCACCATCTCTACCATCCCCTCTATCTCCCCCCTATGTGGTAGCCTGTACATCTGGTATAGTAAATCTTAGAAATGGGGCCCTCCACCTCTCAGTACGGTATGCTACATCTATCCCTGCATCTGCCATGTCTAGTAGGTACTCCCATGGCTCCCTCCTAATGTAAATCATATCCTGTACTATCTATTGGTAGTCCAGCATCAGTAGCCACCCCTGTCCCTCCTCATCCTAAAATCTAGCATGTGTGGTGGTCTCCACTGATACCCTCTGCTGCCAACCAAACTGCCTCTACACTCGTGTAATAGAAAATCTCTCGACAATATCTGAATGTTGACCTACCAATGGTCAACTACAAAGCATGTAGTCTAGCTCTCTCTTGTCAAACCATCCCTCGACTATCCTATAAGGCCTCCATGTGAAGGAGGTCAGCTCGTCCAATACCCTGCGGTAGTATGCAACATCTCCGCTATGTGCTTGGGAGATGAAACCTCTATATCTGTAAATGTAAGGATATCTATGCTCCCTAGGCTGCACTAGTGGGTGCACTATAGCTATGTGCTCTCACACCCATATATGTGCGAGTATAGCCCCGCATGTCCAAGTCCTCCCATCCCTGTATATGATCTCATGTAGCTCATAATACATGTCTGCTAAGATAGTCGGACCCTAGGCCATCCTATGTGGCTATGCCACCAAGTTTGCCAATAGTCTCCCCTAGCCCAGTGGGAAGCCGTTCTGACTCCTGCCTAGAATCAGAGCCTGTCTGATCAAAGATGCAATAATGCATGGTACGGGGTAGGCTCTGTCGTACTCATCCATCAACCAATCCTAGCTGATGTGCCGATCCAAGATGGTAACATCCTGAAACATCCCCTGTATCGCCTGTCTACCCTCTGTGGTATCCTAATCATAGTAAACCTATGCCAACAAAAAAATCATGTCAGTTTCTATCATATGGAAACTTTACAACTATGACTATCTATAACCATGATTATACTTATAGGATCTCCATAGCATGGAACCCGTAGGATCCGGTAGACATCCTGCAAAGTGATGGATGCCTCTCCAGTAGGCAAATGGAAGGTGTTGTGCTCACTATGCCATCTCTCGGCCAGAGTAGTCAACAACCCATGATTAGCTCGTAAATGGGGCATCCATAATAGATATTGGAAGCCCATCACCCTCAAGTCAGCCTCGCTTGGATCATCTAGATCTCGGACGAATCTGAACCCAATCACCTACGGTGCTCTAATGTGCAATGCTGGGAAGTGCTCGTGCAAGCCATTTAAACCAAGCCAGATGTTAGAGCATATCATGAAGGATGTAAAATATTGGTACAAAGCATTTTAAAATCAAACATTGTTAGGACTCATGTTATTTTTGCTCAAAAAGTTAAACATGTAAAATTTTTCTATTGGGCGACACTATTTTTTTTTTGGCTAATTGTCGTGCGACACTTTATCATATACCAATGGGACAGTATTTGTCCGAGTGACACTTCACATAGTGGTGCGCACCATTTCATCCTATGTCATGTAACACTGGACTCAATGTGCGTCCGACACTATTTTGTCCCATGAAGTGTTGCATGACAATACTTTTCAAAGGCTGCGACACTTCTTAAGTGTTGCACGACTTTTCGCCCTAAGTAAAAATAGAAAATTTGAAAAAATATTTAAAAACATGTTTAAATGCATTAAATCATCATAAATGACCCAACAAGTGAGTTTTCTCGAAAACATACCGGGGCACCATAGTGTGGAGGCCAGTTATGCAACCGGGCGCACTCGAATCGCTGTCTGTGGATTGGTACTGCTACTGGCTAGGCCATTTTCTCTCTCTAAGCTTTCAAAATTCTCAAATCAATAAAAGTCAAATGATTTTGAAAATGACATTTTTTACCCCTTTTATAGCATTTTGACTTTTTGACCTAATTTTTCAAATACCTCAGAATTGCGCAAAAATTGCACCCCTACCTAATTTCAATGTCCTGGATCCATTTTCGGACTCAAAATTGAAATATAAGTTAATCTTAATAGTCAAAATCACATTTCAAATTTTCACCCTCTTCTGCACAGTTGGCTAAAACTTTTGAGGCATAATCCTTCGACCTTTCTAGAGGCATCTTCATTTCCATGTCTTCCAAACTTCTAGTCTTTCATTCATCTTCATTCAATTCACTCATTTCTCACATTTGACTGCATCTTAATCCTATATCTTTCTCAGTCAGACTGGGGCATATCTTCACTACTCGATGGTTATCCTATCATCTTTTATCTTCGATTATGATTTCATTATGATTTGATCTAATCTTTATCGATTCACTGTCCTCCTCTACCTAATTTTGATTTTGATTCTGAGGGGGTAGTATCTATTGGATTTTATCCTTGATTCTCTTGATTCAAACATATTTTTTGTGAGCTTTTTCTCAAATTTGAGATTTTTATCTCCTACTTTGAATGTGATCCTGAATCGACCTCATATTCAAAGGCCTTTGTTTATGTTTTATCTAGATGTGATCCCAAATCGATCTCACATCTGAGTTGTTTGTGATCTCAAATCGATCTCACATTACAACTTCATTCTTTGACTACATGCGTTCCCAGATCGATCACACATTAGTCAAAGAGGGGCAAATGTATGCACCCTAAGATGGTCGCCTAGACTTTGGGTCCCATTTCTCAATTTATCAAATCCCTGAATCAAGATTTTCAAAAATCAACATTTTATCAATTATATCAATTTCCTTGATCAATTCTTATTTTATCATTTTTGATTATTTGCCTTGGGCTAACCATTTTATCCTAAGTTTTCATTTATTTAAAAGGAATATTTCCTCCCCTTTTATTTAAATAAAAAATCCCCACTTTTCTTCTTATCCTATGTTGCACAAATAAAGCATTATTCTTATAAAAAGAGAAAAAGTAATTTTTGTCTCATATGGACACAAAAGTCAACTCTTATTTTCTCATTGGAGGATATTTGTGCACAAGGATCAAGCCTCTATTTTTCTCCATCATTGATTAAGTCTTTTGCCTCTTAATCTAGATCATCCATTGATTCTCATTCCCTATAAAAGAAGATCTCTCCTCCTCATTTGGCATCCATTCATGTTTTATGCTAATGTTATGCTGCAGGTTTTCTAGGTCATTTGGAGCTCTTTGAAGACATTCTTGCATTCAATTTTTGAAGACATTATTATTGCATCTCATTTAGTTTTCTTTCATAGTTGCATAATCATGGCATTCATAGCTTAGATTTTTTCTATGCAATAGATTAATCTCATCTAGCTTAATTAGGAGAGATTGTAACACTTGCAATTTCCTTTTCATAGTAGAGTTTGCATTTTCCTTTCATAGATTAGATTTCCTTTCAAGCATTGCATTGCTATCATTTAGCTTAGCTTGCATCTTCATTCTTAGTTTACTTGCATTACATTTCCTTTTGATTCATTGGAGATATTGGCATTCTTTCCCTTGTCTTCAACCTTGAATCTCTCATTGTGTGGTTGACTAGCAAGGTCATTAGCTTCATAGCTCTAGCTGAGAGAAAATTTACATCTTGCAACTCCATACATAGAGAGCTATGGATCAATTTTTGAGGCCTCATTCTTGAGTGTTCTTGATTCTAAGGATCCATAGAAGTGCACTACTTTTGTGTGTACAGATGTAACCCTAAAATGACATAATCAAGTTGTACAAAAATTAATTACATTCAAAACTATAATTCCCTTGCCTTAAGCACCATTATTATCATTTTAAAAATGTAACATAGAGATTACAAGTTAATTCATAGTTAAAGGTGCAGTTAGGAGCTAAATTTTAGGGTATTCCAAAGGTGATTAGAGGAATTGGAAAATTTGAAAAGGAACAGAGAAAATTATAATTGAAAAATTGCAAAGTGAATTGAGAAACAGTTTGGAAAAATGGGTAGGAATTTAATGAGCCATGAACTAGTGGTTAATACCATCTTTCTTACAGATGTGGAATTCATCAGATGATTTAATGTTTGTGGGTGGCTCAAATATTTTCTAAAATTGATTGAATTTGATGAGGAAGTAGGTACCCAATTCATGAATACATTTAAAGAAGGAGAAGAAAATGTATGGGGTCTAATAGTTTTGGCAATAGAGGAATGAATAGCAGAAGTGATAGGGTTTCCTGTGGTTGGTGAGCATTATCCAAATGAGCATGATGCCATGTCAGCTCGGGCCCAATTTACCCTTTCTACAAACCCTCCATTTGAGGTGAACAAGCAAGGCTATAAGCGTGTGTCCCGTCCATCCCATTTGATGAACTAGAAGCACACATTATAAGGTACCTCACCTGTGAAGGAAGGTTTAGAAAGATTTAGGAAGGTTTAGCAAGGTTTAGGAAGGTTTAGTTCCATATTTTACTTTCCAACAAGCTTTAGCAAGTGCTAGAAATAGGTGGAGCAAATTTCTAGAAGCCTTCAAGAAATCACATCCACATAGCCCCCTTAACCTTGAAGAAAACAAAAACATGGCACCCAAGTATATGTAATTAGGGAGGTAGATTCAACATGAACTCTAGTGTCCTTTGACATTTCAGCTACCAATGCTCATGTGGCCCCTATATGATGTCAATTATACAAAGATAGATCAGCTTCAAGAGGATTACCGGGTGGATTACAGGGAGAAGACCAGAGGATTTTATTATACCTTCAAGAGAAAGAGAAAATGAAAGACTGAAGTAGGAGAACTCACAAGAATAGCTAAGAAATGTAATGCTTGAGGACAAACATTATGATCGTAGGGGGGGAAAATGATGGGTCTATAATATGTCCTTGTTTTATGATATTTTTATACTCTGTTTCAAACATTTCTAAGATATTTTTAATACCTTTTTAGTATTGGAACTTCTGAATATGTTAAAAGTACAGTCAAACCATCAAAACCCATGGGCAGATATTAGTTGACATACTTTAAATACCTTGTTTTCAAATATTATACATATATTACAGTATTTCATATAGTCGTTTGAATGTGTGTTCTAATATTTGGATTAGTTGAATGGTTAAATACTTGAAGATATGTATATGCTACTAACTTTCTAGGGAAAGAGGAACAACTGAAGAATGGATCAATGAGCATTGATGAAAAGCAAGGAAGACTTAGTCACGATGATGGAAAGTCACTATGGTGTCGGGTGAACCCACAATAGTGGGTTACACTTTTTTGCCTAAACGGACACTGAACTCTACATTTTGAGAGAAACTTGCAAATTCAGATGCTTATTGTCATTAAACCATTCAAAATCGGAGCACAAAGTAAATTAGAGTCTTTCAGGATCTTCTGTCTAGATTATAAATATTTTTATTTTTATTTTTTTGAATTTATTTGAATACTTTTTGCTTTCTCCCATGAAAACTGGTATGGTGTTGAAAACGTCATTTTCAAATAGTAACAGTGTTTTCATAGAGAATAACCTTTTTTGTAAAATAGATATGAATGCGATTGTTTTGAATTTAGTTTTGTAACATCCATACAGAGGGCATGCAATTGGTTTGATGACATTATCACTATTATTTCATATTTTATTAACGTTTGAAGTTGACTAAACCATAATTTTGACATACCTTGAATACATAGCTTATAACTAATAGTGTATTTATCGAATTTCAATTTATTTATTTATAATAGAAAGTAGACTTGAATATGGAGGCCACTATTATTTTTCAAAAAAAAATTTCCCTTTTTTACTATTTTTCATTCAATGTCAAACTCAAAGGTTTATATTTGATAAAAAACCTACATTTGTTTAACGTCAAAAACCATACACATAATAAATTCAAAAATAGTCAAATATATAATGGTTAGAAATCTAGTTCCGAGTACTTGTTGTATGTAAAAGGACATCTTCTTATTCTTCCATTTGATCAATGCGCTTGAGGCCCGAAGCCATGAAATTCTCAGAATTTCTTCAAAACTTGCAACCATGGCCTAAACTAGGCACTTTCAATAGAAAGTACTTTCAATCGAAACTTTTGACTTTTGGTCAAAAGTACTTTCTATCGAAAGTAATTTTTTGAAAAAAGCAATTTCTAGTCATTACTAAACTACTTTCGATAGAAAGTCAGTTAGTTTCTATCGAAAGTTAACTTTGAATTTTGATAGAAACCAATGTTGGCCTTTTTGGTGTCATTTCCAGCTAATAAGGATTAGGTATAAATAAATGTATATTTTTTCCATTTCATAAATCTGAAAGCTGTAAAATAATTCACATTTAGGAGAAGGAAGACATTTTGGCATGAAATAGTTTTCTAAATTGTGATGGGAAATAAAAAGAGAAGGCTAAACAAAAGTACATGACATTATTCAGAAGAGACTGATCAAAGACTATGTGAAGAATCACAAAAAAGATTTCATCGTTGGAAACAAGATATGTCTAAGATGTTTCTCTCTAGATATTTTAAGTTGATGGTCAAGACTTGTCTTAATATTCTTTTAAATGTGATATTGTACCTATTAGACTTAACTAGACCTAATTGTAGACCTATTTGGACTAATTAGGACCTATTAGGACTAATTAGGACCTAATAGGACCTATTAGGATCTATTAGGACTAATTAGGACCTATTAGGACTAATTAGGACCTAATACGACCTATTAGGACCTATTAGGACTAATTAGGACCTATTAGGTTCTATTTGGTTCTAATTACTTCTAATTAGGACTAATAGGACCTATTAGTCCACCCAATTAGAATCAATTAGAACCAATTAGCACCCAATTAGAATCAATTAGAACCAATTAGGATCTAATATGACCTATTAGAACCTAGTTAGACTCAATTACAATAAATTAGCACCTAATTAGAACTAATTAGAACCTATTAGACTCTATTTAGACTCAATTAGGAGCAATTAGACTCAATTAGAACTAATTAGAACCAAATAGAACCAATTACTTGACTAATTAGAACCAATTAGGACTAACTAGAACCAATTCGAACCAATTAGGACCAATTAGAATCAGTTAGAACTAATTAGAACCAATTAGGACTAATTAGAACTAATTAGAACAAATTAGATCCAATTAAACTCAATTAGAACCAATTAGGACCTAATAGGACCTATTAGGACTAATTAGGACCTAATAGGACCTATTAGGATGTATTAGAACTAATTAGGACTAATAGGACCTATTAGTCCATCTAATTAGAATCAATTAGAACTAATTAGCACCTAATTAGACTCAATTAGAACCAATTAGGACCTAATATGACCTATTAGAACCAATTAGGACGTAATTAGACTCCATTAGAACCAATTAGATCCAATTAGACTCAATTAGATCTTATTACAACCAATTAGGACCTGTTAGATCCAATTAGGACCTAATATGACCTATTAAAACCCAATTAGACTCAATTAGAATAAATTAGCACTAATTAGGCCTAATTAGGACCAATATGACCTATTAGGACCAATAGGATCCAATTAGATCCAATTAGGACTAATTAGGACCAATTAGAACTAATTAGAACCAATTAGAACCAATTATGACTAATTAGGACCAATATGACCTATTAGGACCAACTATGACCTAATTAGACTCAATTAGAACCAATTAGGACCTAATTAGACACAATTAGAACCAAATAGATTCAATTAGACTCAATTAGATCCTATTAGACTCAATTAGAACCAATTAGAAAAATTTAGGACCTAATTAGACTCAATTAGAACCAATTAGGACCTAATTACACTCAATTAGAACCAATTAGATCCAATTAGGACCTAACATGACCTATTAGAACCAATTAGGACCTATTAGATCCAATTAAGACCTAATTAGACTCAATTAGAACTAATTCAGACCTATAATTACACTCAATTAGACTCAATTAGGACCAATTAGGACCTAATTAGACTCAATTAGAACCAATTAGGACCTAATTACACTCAATATGACCTATTAGAACCAATTAGGACCTAATTAGACTCAATTATCTAACCAATTAGGACCTAATTACACTCAATTAGAACCAATAAGATCCAATTAGGACTTAATATGACCTATTAAAACCTAATTAGACTCAATTAGAATAAATTATCACCTAATTAGACTCAATTAGGACCAAATAGACTCAATTAGATCCAATTAGACTCAATTAGATCCTATTATCTACCTAATAGGACCGATTAGGACCTATTAGGACTAATTAGGTCCTATTAGGAGCTAATTAGACTCAATTAGGATTAATTAGTACCAATTAGACCTAATTAGGACTAATTAGAACCAATTAGGCCCTAATATGACCTATTAGAACCTAATTAGACCAAATTAGAACAAATTAGCACCTAATTAGACTAATTAGGACCAATATGACCTATTAGGACCAACTATGACCTAATTAGACTCAATTAGAACCAATTAGGACCTAATATGACCTATTAGAACCAATTAGGACCAATTATGACTCATTAGGACTAATTAGACCCAATTCGACTCAATTAGATGCAATTAGACTCAATTAGACTTAGTTAGAACCAGTTACGACCAATTAGACTCAATTAGACTCAATTAGAACCAATTAGGACCAATTAGACACAATTAGGACCAATTAGGGTCAATTAGACTTGATTAGGACCTATTAGAACCCAATTAGACTCAATTAGGAACAATTAGAATAATTAGGACCAATTAGACTCAATTAGGACCAATTAGACCCAATTAGGACTAATTCAGACCAATTATGACTCATTAGGACTAATTAGGACCAATTAGGACTCATTAGGACCAATGTGGATCAATTAGGATTAATTAGACTCAATTAGATGTAATTAGACCAAATTAGACTCAATTAGGACCCCTTAGGACCAATTAGGACCAATTAGACTCAATTAGGACCAATTAGGACCTAATATGACCTAGTAGAACCCAATTAGACCCAATTAGGACTAATTAGAACCAATTAGGACCTAATATGACCTATTAGAACCCAATTAGACTCAATTAGACCAAACTAGCTCTTAATTAGACCCAATTAGGACTAATTAGGACCAATTATGACTCATTAGGACTAATTAGACCTAATTAGACTCAATTAGACTCAATTAGGACCAATTAAGACAAATTAGGACCAATGTGGACCAATTAGACCCAATTAGACCTAATTAGACCCAATTAGACTTAATTAGGACCAGTTAGACTCAATTAGGACAAATTAGGACCAATTAGAACTAATTACAATCAATTAGCACCTAATTAGATTCAATTAGGACCTAATATGACCTATTAGAACCCAATTAGACTCTATTAAAACAAATTAACACCTAATTAGACTCAATTAGGACCAATTAGACCCAATTAGGACTAATTAGAACCAATTAGGACCTAATATGACCTATTAGAACCCAATTAGACTCAATTAGAATAAATTAGCACTTAATTAGACCCAATTATGACTAATTAGGACCAATTAGGACCAATTAAGACCAATTAGACTCATTTAAACCTAATTAGGACCAATTACACCCAATTAGACTCAATTATTACCAATTAGACTTAATTAGACCCAATTCAATCCAACTAGTATTGTTAGACCTAACTTCATTCAAAAGTTTTTGTTTAATAATTTATACTTCATACATGTAGGAAATTCTCAAGAATCACAAGCTCAACAAGCTGCCCAACCTTAAGAAGTTAGAGAAGGGTCATCACAAACTCAACAAGCCCAACTTTCAGAAGTTGGAGAAGGGTCATCACAAGCTCAACAAGCCCAACCTTTAGAAGTTGTAGAAGGGCCATCGCAAGCTCAACAAGCACAACTCTCAAAATATCAAACAAGTACACATCTCTCTCTCTCTCTCTCTCAATTTAGTCTCTTATTGGTGATTATACATTTTGGGTCTTTCCCCTTAAGAAGTTATTGTTTTTGTTGTGTACATGCAGCCTTTGATGATGAAAATGTTGGACAAGGGGCATCCCAAGTTGAATCAACCCAAGGTCAAACAAGTATGTTTTTCTCTCATTAGTGTATAAATTATTATAGGTTTGAGATGTTCAAGAGCTTGTAAATACTTATTTCATTATGGTCCCCTTAAGATGAGATATTAAGATATATTTTTTATTTTATTTGCAATGAAAGTGCAAGAAACATATGTGAATGATAGTCTACTCCAACAGTAGAAGAGAAAAATTAATCGTAAAAGCATAGATCATTTAATTGAAATGGATGCGGAAAAATTGAGAGATTATGCTAAACAACCCATAAATATTACAAAGAGGGCATTGAATAAAAAGTCTAAGAAAATAATCAAACAATTTGAGAATCTTGGTACGCTTAAAAAAACTCAACTGTTATCAATTACACTTCTTAAAGATGAGTTAAAAGAGCCATTAAAATTGTTGGTTGTAGATGCAAGTTTGAAAAAGTTAAAATCAAGTAACATACAAAACAATATTGTTGACAGTGTTAAGAAAGGTTTGCATTCCATTGGAAAGGCAACTAGATCTACAAATAGTTCCATTTCAAGAAGAGTGATACTGACATCTATTTTAAATAAAAACATGTCCCAAAGAAGACAAATTTCTTCACTTTCATCTTAGATTGGGTATAGTAGGAAGACAATGACACACTATTTGAAAAGAAGAATCAATTTGGATGATACTACATTGGAAAGTAATTGGGCACTAATGTGTAGAGCTCCTCAGTTTGATAGAATTAATGAACTAGTTAGGAACTTAGTTATGTCATTTTGGACTAATCATACTCACCCTTCACCAAATACAAGAGACATTATCATGAAGAGGATTGGGCCTAAGGAATATTTCCAGCACACAAAATATTGGCTGGACACCACACAACATGAATTGTATCTCTCATTTTGTAACTCAAATCCTGACATTAAGATTGGACAAGCAATTTTTGAAAGATTAAAGCCATTTTTTGTAAAGATAAATAAATCTTTTGAAACTTTTTGTTGTCGATATCATATTAAATTCAATCTCTACTACCAAGGGTTTAGAAAGATGATAGAAGAAAGTGGTGGTTCTCAAAATGATTTTCCTAAACATCCAAGCCAATTCATAACATCAATCTTATGTAACAAATCAATTGATCATGAAATACCTGAAATAGATTGCATAAGAGGAACTTGTCAAACATGTAGGGATTTGGCTAAATTTCCTTTGAGACTTGAAGATACTAACATGAAAAGGATGATAAAATGTAAGAGATACAAGTACATAAAGTCTGAAACAAAAGTCGGGAAAGAATCCACAAGGTTGGAATATGTAGATGATGAGATACCTGTTGCAAAATTTATGGAGAATTTTTGTAAATTAATTCAACCATACATACGTCATGTTTTTTTTGCTAAATGGCATGAAGAACAATTCCAAATACAAAAAGAAACTTTTCCAGTTGGAACAATTTTATCGGTTGTTGATTTTGCAGAGAACTCCTTTGTTTCTCAAAAACAACTTCAAGCAGAATACTACTATACAGAGCAGGTGACTATCACCAGTACATGTGTCTTATCAACATGCACAATTAGATTTGGATGGTGTTGAAAGTACATATGAAGCATGAGTCATAAAGAAAGAATATCACTTTTACATTAGTGATGATAAAGAGCATGACATACATTTTGTTGAGCATTGCTTTAAGACATTTTTTGGATATTTGGAAAACAAAGGCATCAAAATTCAAAAGCCTTTTGTTTGGTCAGATGGATTTGAAACACAATCTAAATTAGAAAGGCCATTTTACTTACTATGTAGATATCATCGATACCAAAAGATACCACATATTTGGAGTTTCTTTGAGAATGGACATGGAAAGGGAGAGCATGATGGTGCAGGAGCTTATACCAAACGTGCTTTAAGAAAGTATCAACTGGAATATTAGGGATATCATATAAATAATTCTCATGATGTATTTGAGTGGTTCAAGATACATTTTATGGTTCCAAATCGTGATAACACATCATCACGATCAGGTCGAGTCATACCCTTTCGAGTATTCTGGGAGATAACAGGTATTAATTTTAAATTTATTGATCATTGTTTGAGTTAACTTATATATGTCTTTAATTTTTACACGTGACCTCTCTATTGTTCAGGTGTTGATAGAAGATCAATCCATGGATGCAAGAGAGTAGACAAAACAAGATCCCTACATTCAGTTATGAGTAAGAATAGTAATGTGTGGTCATTGTACACTAGAGATTTATTCATGCTTTTTTTATGACCACATTTCTGAAAACTATGATGAATGTATTAACCAAAAATGTGGATATGTTAGTTAATGGAATTTGGTTCCACTAGATGTTACAAACACAAATGATGTTCAGGATGAAAGCTTTGATGACATTCCATTGATTTCTACAGATTATGACCATATTTCAGGTTTGATCAAAATTGGTACGTGTGTGTTTATGTACATGTTTAAAAAGGATTCATAAAATCAATTCATAAATAAAGTTTGATTAATTTACATTTACAAGTTCCTAAAATTAAAAGTTCACTTTAAATGCAAGACATATTTTTGTAGTAGTAGTAGAGCCTAGAAATGTGTAAGGTGTTAGTTACTATTTATTACGTTGTTGCAATGAGAGGATGAAGCTAACACAGAATGAAAGAAGCGATGGAATTATATTTCCCACAGGTTCTAGTACTGTATTTAAGTTTCACAACTTGTATTAAACTTGAGTGAGACATTCCAACTTCCAATTTTCTTATATGTTTGTTTATATGGTTAGTTTCACATCTATATATATATTTAACATTGTTGAACTTGTCTGTGTAGGTTCAGTTGTCATGCAAGGAACATATTTGAAGAAAACCAAAATACTTAAACATGGGATTCATTTTATTGATTATCAACCTTAGAACAATAAGGTTTATCAGTATAGTCATCTTGTAATTGCCACCGTCCTATCTCTTGTTCCTGTGATGGGACGTGGCATTTGTAAGTGGAGACTTGATACTAACGACCATGAGAGAATATTAAATGTACAACTATTATCAAATGTACATTTAAATATAAGTAAGATTCAATCAAACATCTAGGGACCTCAATTATATAGCTCACATGTGTCAAATTTACATCATTCATAACTTTCATTATAAACATGTACAATCAAACATCATTCATGTACATGTAATCTATTGAAATCAAGTTAAATCATTCATATATGTAATCAAATTTAAATTAAAGTGTGTGTGTGTGTGTGTGTGTCTATATATATATATATATATATATATATATATATATATATATATATATATATATATATATATATATATAAAATCATGTGTCAAACATTGTATCAAAAGGGTCTAGAAATGAAATATAACATCAGACACATCAATCAATCCTGTAGCTCATCTAGAAATGAAATATAGTTCATCAAACACATGTGAATATATATGTAATATGAAATGTCTCTATCTATCAAATATGAAAGTGCCTAGGACTCATCATGATGACTCCTCACTAAGCAGTCACACCCAGAGTGACTATCATGCTGTGAAGGATGTGAAGATCCTTACAAAGAAAGAGATATATAAATTAATATATAAACATTGTACAAAGATCTTAAGTTTGATTTAAAATATTGTACAAGAAAACATGTTATAAAGTGTGTACACAGATAATAAATTAAAAACTCACTTGTCCACTACTGATGTCATCATCGAGTGAGTCCTGACGATGTACACGATCAGTACCCAAAGAAGGAGTAACAAGAGGCATATCCTAGTAGACCAAAAATATATATCATATATATGTGCATGTACATATATTTATAAATCAATTGATTAAAATTTTGAAAATAAATCTAAGTTAAATTGTAACATTAAATACATGTATATAATCTGATTTATACCTATGTAGGTGGTGGAAACTGATAGTACTCGGATTCCTTGGCCTCAATCCTATCAACCAAGGCATCAAGATTTTGTTGTGTCTCGTCCAAGCTCAACTCTGCATCTGCAACATGAGTAGACCACACATACCTCTCTAATGATGAATGTAATGGACTAACCAAATGAGATGGCATGGAAGTCGTATCATCATGTAACTAGTAGAATTTGGCAAATAAATGACTAAGTGACTAAAACTTTTAGTCACGTGACTAAAAGTTTTAGTCACATGACCAAAACTGATCATATTTGGCAAATAAATGACCAATTTGGTCATCGGGTAAAATCACAACTAAAATGACTAAATAAATGACCAATTTGGTCATCAAGTAAAATGACTAAATAAATGATCAATTTGGTCATCGGGTAAAATGACCAAATAAATGACTGAATAAATAGTTTGAGGGGTTTTTCCTTTTTGGTTCCATAATTTCAATCATTTTATTGTGAGAGCATATTTTCATCAAACAAATTTTCAGTCATGGCTTACTATTTCGAATTGGTTTCTCATCTCATGTCTAAAAAGAAATTTGACTTGCATCTAATATTAGATCTTCAAATCAAATTAGATTTTGGTTACACGTGTGAAATATTTAACCCTTAAATTTTAGTCATGTGACTATCATGTTCTACAAATATAAATGACTAAATAAATGACGAATTTGGTCATCAGGTAAAATTAGAACTAAAATGACTAAAAAAATTCTGTCATATCAGCTCATTATATAAGATACTAGTTTTGTGGCATCCTTTTCCCACATAGTATTTTTAATAATTCTTCTGTTGTTGTGCACCATTGGATTGACCTTTCATTTTCAGTGTTTGGGGTACATGAATAGGCTATTTGATGTGGAGCATCCTACTGTATACCCCATTGTAGGGCATACATAGCGATGGTGATAGCTCTATGCAAGAGGTGGAGGTTATAGACAACCACTTTCAATCTTCTCACTAGGGAAATGACCATTACTACAAAGGATGTCTATATAATTTTTAGGATACCTATTAGGGGGACAGAGGTAGTGGTAGGCGATGTGACATAGGCTGAGATGGTTCATGCATTATTCAATAACAAAACAAAATAAAAGATAAATTAAACAATAAAATTAATTGACAAACTGAAACTATAGATTAAGAAACATAAAAATGCAAAAATAAAATCAATAATAGAACCACAATAGACACACACATAAATAAATACCCATACTTATATAAAAAATATATATTAAAAATGAATATTCTTAAGTAAATATAAATATAGAAATAGAAATTATCTAAATATATAGACAATTATACTAGGTACGTACAAATGGTTTATATATAAAGTAGAAGCAAAATAATAATATAGACAATTATACATAAATAAATATTAATTTATTTAAATAAATATATATAAACATATACATAAATAAATAGACAAACAAAAATATAAGTATATAGACAATTATTAATACAAAAGCAATTTTAATAATACTTTATCTTATTTTGGCTCCTCGAAAAATCTCATGAAGTTCTCAGTAAAATTAAAGGAAAGTTTTCATTAAAAATTGGAGTGAAACCCATTGGAAGAGGATGTGGAGTGCCAAAAGTCAAGACAGTGCCAAAACAAGAGGTGAAATCTCAGCGCCACAAAATTTGGAAGAGAAATTCGAGTTAGCAAGTGAAAGGTTGCAACTCTTCAAGGAAGAACCCTAGTTTAGTCAAGAAGAGATTCTTCAATAGCACCATTGTTGTTGCTCCCATGCTTCATAGATAAAGTTGTAGCTTTGAACAAGGAGGGTTTCAATACTAAAGGTGAGCATGCATTCATTTCTATATAAGTCCTTTAATGAGCTTTTGTTTCCATGTTTTTTGATGTTTTTACATTCAAATTAGGAATGGTGTTTCTTACCATAGAAAACAATATGATATTGCTCTCTTTTTCCTAGAATTCATCCACGCTTCTTACTTTTGGCAGATATCGATCAGGTTCAACTATTTTCTTATTAGGTACCCACTTATTACATGCATTTTTGTGATATTTTCTTCTTTGAAAAGGGCACGAGATGCCTATTTTTATTTTGATAAGGTCTGTTTGAGCTCTGTACATGGTCAGAATAATAACATCTGGTGGCTTGTAGCCAAAAAATTTGGTTAAGTAAATGTAAAATTGAACCACCATGTCAGCTTCCATAGCATTAGATCTGCTTCCAAATTGAGAAGGATCTTCAGGGTCGGTATGATCAATGAACAACACATTTCTCTTAGTACCTTTAACATCGAGGAATTTAGAAACAGATGGATGATATTTCAATATTGGCACTATCATGCTTTAACTCATTTGTTTCATGGAATGTCCTATCAAGTCTTTAGCAACAAAGTTCCTACAACTATTTTCATTTCATAGTGATGTATTTCCTCATTTAGATGACATTTTCATATCATTGTTCTTGGGTCGGCATGAAGGTCAGCATACCCACATAATGATCACCTATGGGTGTAATGCAATAAAGTTACCAATGTGGTTGAAGTAATTACAACTCTCATCCACTAATAAACTTATATTGCTACATGCACCTAGAACACTAACAAAGCTTACAATGTTACGATTAGTTCTAGAGTGCATTATTAATTCAACTATTTTGAGTGCTTACTTACAAAATCAATTTTGTGCATATCCTGCAATCATTACATTCTGTGAGATGACATCTCTTTGAGGCATTCTATGAAAAAATTCAGGTGCTTTGTCTATGAGTACTCCACATTTTGCATGCATGTCTACTAGAACATTTCCAACTATAATATCTGAAATACACTATCTTGCTATTATGCTTTGATAGATTTAAATAGCCTATTCCAAAGCTCCAATTTTATCATAGGTAAGGAGGATGTTGCCAAAGGATATGTCTTTACACCTACCAATTATGTTTTCTTGAAGGTTTGTAAATCATTTTCAACAAAGCCATTTTCTACATATCCTACATCATTGCATTTTGTGGGATGACATCTCTTTGAGGCATTCAAATAGTCCACATGCCTTGTTTGTGCTTCCACATTTTGCATACATGTATACCAGAACATTTCCAATTATACCTAACAAAATTTCACCTTCTCAAGGTTGCGAGCATTGTTCCATAGATGTATTACTATTTCAAAAGATTATTCACCAAGTTGAAAGGATCTCTGTCATAGTAGCAATAGGTTCATTATAGAAAATCAATGTCTCAAGAGGCAGAGATGTTTAGGATGAATGGATCAAAACACTAGCATTACATGAAGAATATAACAATGGTGTGTCTCAGTCATTATTCTTTTGTAATGAAATATAGTCATTAATATTCAAGAAGACAATAATATTAAGTCATGAAGATCTAAGAGAATGGTCATTGTTAAGGAAAAGAAAGAACAATGATAGGGGTGTGGCAGCAATAAGAAAAAACATTGATTTGAAAACTTTGAAAGTATGGGTTAGATGAATCAAAATAGTGACATTTTTAAGGAAAGTGAATATGCATGTCTCACATAGGGATATAGTTTATCTTTTCATGGTAATTACCTTCAAGAGAAGGCATTCATCAATACAACGAGATCAAGAATGAATCAAATCACTGATCTTCAGAGCTCAAAGGACAACAAAAATGTCTAGAAACAGTGACATGTAACATGATATTAAGGACAATGTTGTATGATATAGGACAATGATCTTCGTGAATGTCTGATAATAGTGACTCAATGTATTTTACCAATATAGTGATAACAAGTGACTCTCATGCATATCGGGAAGAATGAGATATTATGAGAAAGAGAAATAGAAAAATATTGATTTTCACTGTTAGCAGCAACGTAAACATATAACAGCTACAATTGATGATGTGCAATGTAAAAGAATAGTCATCTACACAACAAATACATCTAAAAAATAGAGCTAAAAAATACATATAGTGATCATATTGATGCCTCAACATTGGTGCCTCAAAGGAAAACAATAGTGATAGCATTTTGAGAAAATTATGTGTTAATGGCCAAAATGATGAGTCACAATAGTAGTAGCAATTACAGTCATGGGACTGTAATGAAAGTAGAGGTTCTAAGTGCCAAATAGTAACCCTCATGATTGAGATGGTGAGTAGTAAAGTGATGGAGGACAACTAATACATTTTTCTTTGAAACAATGGTTTATGAAGATGAGAACAGACACTGTAAAAGATAGTAGTTTTATACTTAGAAATGGCAATCCAATGATGGGTAGGGAGTCACCTAGTGGTGTTAGATTTTCAAGAGAACTATTGATATTGAATGGACAGTGATCAACACTAATATAAAAAATGAAGAACTAGATCTTCAAAGGTAGTGTTATCAAGGACAAAAGTTGTAAGACCATGACTATCATTGCAAAGAACATAATGAAGTACAGAGATAGGTTGTGACATTGCCATGAAAGATGTCAAAGTCAGTGATTGTAATAGCGAAGACAGTGACTTTCACAAGAAGGAAGTGATAAGATACATATAACATGTAGGTCCATGGAGATAAAGGCATAATTATAGTAGTAACCTTTGGACAATCAATACAATGAAAAAAAATCATGATAAAATAAAGATCCTTTCTTGCTGGAGTTTCAGATTCGCAACTACAGAAAGCCTTAAAGTTTTGAGGCTACTAATGGAGAACTTGATATTTTCATAGTATTTTGGTATTTATTTTTCAATTCCTCTATTGTGTTTATATTATTAGGTTTCTTCTATAATATCATCTACTATATGTCAAATTGTGTTGATTAATGTGCACCTTCAAAATTTCAAATGATCTCAGTCTTAGCACTACATGCTTGTACTAGCTGAAATGCACTTTCAAAAAATGATTTTTTGATTATTTATTTGAGATTATTTTGACACATTCTCATTTTTTAAAATAATTGAGGGGAAAATGTGTGTTGTATCTCTCTATAAATTTAGTTTCCAAGAGATCATCCTTTATTCATTCTGATACATTATGGGGTTGAAATGGACATTACATATGTTTGCATCCACTCGAATATGGAGTATTGATGGGCGTGTATGAGAAACACTACATCATAGATGACTCTACTCTTGGTTTTCCATAGCAAGGAAATGAGACACAACAATTCCTAAATGATGCAATGAACCTCTGATCAATCATTCCTTTTGAGAAGATGATCCCGGTTTTGCATAATCTACACTAAGAACCAGACTCCAGGTGCAATATTATCATTTATATTTAATGGTAGTTTATGTAAATTCATATTACAAAGTATGTGGATTGTAAGGAAGGCATGTTGTAGCTGATGATCTTATCAAACACTTTGCGTGCCTTTTCTATGCTTCCACATTTTGCATACATGTCTACTAGAGCATTTCCAACTATAATATCTGAAAAAAAACCCCCAACCATTATGCTTTGATGCATATCCACACCCTGCTCCAAAGCTCCCATTTTGGCATAGGCAGGGAGGATGCTAGCAAATGTGGTGGAATTCGGCTTTACATCTGCTAATTGCATTTGCTTGAAAGTTTCTAAAGCCTTTTCAACTAATCCATTTTGTACATATCCTACAATCATTGCAGACCATGAAACCACATTTCTTTGAGGCATTTTGTCAAACAATTCAAATGCCTTGTTTGTGCTTCCACATTTTGCATACATGCCAACCAGGGCAGTTGTAGCCACAACATCTGACAAAATTCTTTGATCCTTTATGCTTTGATGGATGTACATGCCCTGTTCCATATCTCCCATTTGGGCATAGGCATGGAGGATGCTAGAAAATGTTATGGAATTTGGCTTCACACCTGCCAATTGCATTTGTTTGAAAGTTTCTAAAGCCATTTCACCAAATCCCTATTGCACATATCCTTTGAACATCGCATTCCATGAGATCACATTTCTTTGGGGTATTTTGTCAAACAGGTCACGTGCTTTGTCTATGCTTCCACATTTTGCATACATGTCAACTAGGGCACTAGAAACTACAACATCTGACAAAATTCCACTATCAGTTATGTTTTGATGGATGTCCATACCCTGTTCCAAAGCTCCCATTTTGGCATAGGCGGGGAGGATACTGGCAAAGGTTGTAGAATTTGGCTTTACACCTGCAAATTGCATTTGCTTAAAAGTTTCTAAAGCCTTTTCAACAAATCCAATTTGAGTATATCCTGCAATCATAGCATTCCACGTTATCAGACTTCTTTGAGGCATTCTGTCAAACACTTCACATGCTTTATCTATGCTTCCACATTTTGCATACTGATGCAGGAGCATCCTGGGTGTAAGAGCAATCTTGCATCACCCAAAAATATTTATGTTTTTTTTATTTCAATAAGGGCTATTTTGTGCAGAGCTACTATTTATGGAAAGTTACTATTTTTGGTAATTTTCGTATGTGCTCAGAATGATCTGATTTCTTTCTTGGAGGTTCATTTTGGTCATATAAGTCTGCCAGTAAAGTTTCATTGCCAGATCAAGTGTATATTGGAAGATATTGAAGATTTTCGGTATTGGCAGCAGGGTACAGAAACTTTGAACTCAGTTTTGAAGGCTTTAGAGGCCCCGGATGAGGTTGAAAATTTGGGTGATGGGCGCTTGCGCGGGTCAAGCCTGTAGAGCGCTTCGTGGCATTTCCGAAATGGGGTTATAATAGCCGATCGGGTCAACTGGTGATGACTTATGGTCTTCGGAAGTTGGGCCACCCGAAATGGCGAAAAATAATTTTCTTCAAAATTTCTGTTCAGGTTTCAAAGGTTATCTTGAGCCGACTATGATGTAATAAAATGTAAAATAAAATAATTCTATGTTTGGTCGGCCTTATTGGCTAAAATTTTGGAACCTTCCCAGGCGGTGGAAAATTGCCTATATAAGGAAGGCTGTATTATTGTCTTAGGCAGTTCAGAATAGTTCTGGGTAGTAGATCTGGGTATTGATTCGAGGCTTTGTCCTACAGAATATTGTAAGGGAATGCCCATGTGGCTTTGCATATTGTAATTCTGAAAGTTTGTAATTCCACATTTGTGGAGATAATAAGAAGCCAATTTTCTGTTCTTGCATATTGTTGTTGTTTCTCTATTTCTGTTATGTGTTTGTGGTATTAAGGGGAGCACCCTTCATCACATACATATCTAGCAAGGCGGTTGCAACTACAACATCTGACAATATCTCTCTATCTTTTATGCTTTAATGGATGCCCATACCCTGTTCCAAAGCCCCCATTTTGGCACAGGCATGAAGGATGTTGATAAAGGTTGCGGAATTTGACTTCACACTTGCCAATTGCATTTGCTTGAAAGTTTCTAAAGCTTTTTTGAAAAATCTATTGGGAGTGTAACCTACAATCATGGCATTCCATGTGACCACATTTCTTTGAGGCATTCTGTGAAACAATTCACGTGCCTTGTCAATGTTTCCACATTTTTCATACATGTCTACTAAGGTAGTTGCAACTGCAACATCTAACAATATTTCTCTTTTCTTTATGCTTCGATGGATATCCATGCCCTGTTCTAGAGCTCCCATTTTTGCACAGGAAGAGAGGATGATGGCAAAGGTTGAGGAGTTTGGCTTTACACCTGCCATTGGAATTTTCTTGAAAGTTTCTATAGCCTTTTCACCAAACCCATTTTGTGCATATCCCGCAACCATGACATTCCATGAAACCATATTTTTCTTGAATGCACTGATTGTATCATATTTCTGCCTTTATAAAGCTGGATAAAAAAATTGATTGCAATTTACTGCTGCATGATCAAGAGTAAGATATAGACACATATCTAACCTCAGGTTTCTATGCCATGTGGAGATTTTTTTAGTTTTGATGAAACATTTTTATTGTGTTCATTTTTAACAAAGCTACTTTTGTCTGCCTAAACTCGATAAATGAGAATATGATAATCCTTGCTGCCTTACATTTTCCTATAAACGCTATCTAAAACTAAATATAATTCAGGGCTTGCAATGTACAAGGGAGCCTCCATTTTTAGATTCAAAATTACGTGTTCTATTTGCTATGATATGTTGTGTCTATACTGTTGAATTTCTTCTTAGTTTTAATTATGTCTGTTTTAGCTTTATACATGCTGGAGGAATTTGAGCAAGCAATAACTGTCTATATGGGATTTCATTTTCATTGTCTTTTATAGTGAGAACTTAGGAGGTGCTTTTATGGAGACAATGACAGCTTTGGACAAGTTTGAGGAAAGCATTAAGGATTGTCTTGGGATTTGAAGAGAGTAGACTTTTTTTCCGAGATATAAACACCTGCCTTGAAGTATGTAAGCTTTTATGTGCTCTAAAGTTAATATAATGACAATGTATTGATGATATATTGGTCGAAATCCTTATACAATTATAAAAGGTTTATATTGCCTCACAAGTGATAGGCATTCCTTTTGAGCCACGTAGTTCTCTAGCATTTAGAATGCACATTACCTTGCTCAAATACAACGTGACATGCTAGATGTCTAAACCATAAAAGTTGAATTTACTCAAATGATATGCATGACCAGCCTCGAAAATTCATGTTCCCCTATGCCTGTCAAAAAATGTTTTCTTGATGGGTAAACTGCCCTCTATAGTTATGCACAGGCTTACAAATATAGCTGGTGAGAAATGTATGATAGCCCGAATAGAGGAAGAAGGAAAGTTGAATTCACTATAGACTATGCTGGGAGAGTTGGTTTTGATTGATCATTATATATGTGTTTCATAATCATTATATTTAACTTTACACACATCATATATAATAAAATTGTGATCCAGTTTCCTTAGCAGGAGAAGGTAGACAAGGGAAACCAAACTATTTAAAGAATTTCATGGTAAAAAAAGCCTTAGATGTTTTAATGACTGTCAATTTCAATCCATTTAAATGGCTCCAATGACATAAAGAACTGTTAGTGTTGAAAGTGAAACAGAAGCTATCTGGGATATCTGTGGTGTTGGATATTAGAACTTTTGACAATTTAATCATGGATTAGGTAGGTTTAACCCTCACCTAAACTCCATAGAAATTTGGCCTAATTTACATTTAGTTAATTTACTATAAATAAAGCTTATTTTCCCAATGAACTTTTCAAATTCTCAAGTTTAAACTAAAATGATTTTCACGTTGAAGATGCAAAGCTTTCATAGTTTTTAACACTAGAGCATTTTATATATAATACATGAATTAGGCATTACAAAAATAATAATTTATAAACATTAAGTTAAAACCATTAGTGAGGACTTGTTTTTTAATTTGTGTTGAGAGCTAATCTTTGAGGAAGCCTTAAATTTAAGCCCTTATTAGGATTCAAATTATTTGAGTACTTACAAATTTCCTTATTTTCATCTTAACACTATTGGTGCCATAGAATAATCTAATTCCAGGTCTTCTAAGAATCCTAATTTAATTCTCAATTTCTGCTAAAAACATACTGTGCTTAGGAATGATTGCAAATTCTAGCTCTCTTGAATATGTTGAAAGTTGGTTAATTTAACCTTAAGTTGGACATGTTCTGCAAGCCTATGTTGAAATTTCAGCTATACTACTGCCAAGTTGTGCAGGTGGTTATTCTTCAATGTACTTAGACCACTATACATTAATACCAAATAAGAGCACCAACAATCGAGTGTGTTCCAATAGCCATGCACTTTTGCATCCAATCCCTCAATTACTAATTTTAAAGGAGCCAAGTAAATGATAACTAAAAGGTCATTAATAAGTGTGGCATGTACCAATAACTGATCATTTTTAGTTGATAACTGATCATGCTCAAAAAGGACATCCAAGAGGAGTATTCTTTATGAAAATTTTCTTTTGTATATGTTAATTATATTTCTTGCAACATTTTTAATATTATATGAAAGGTTTGTGTTTTCTAATTACAGGTCTTAATGTGTGGATTGGTTGGAATTCCTCCATCAAATGGTGTATTGCCAAAATCTCCAATGCATACAAAGAGCCTTGCTACTCTGAAAAGATAGGTCTCTAATTTACTTGTTAGTCACCCTTTAATATTTAACCTGTTCATTCATAGAGCCACTTTTTTTTATCTCCAACTAAAATATTTGTTGATGGCCTCAACCAAACTCTGGCCTATATTTTATATTGTAGTGCTTCCTGTCATTGTTGTGCCTGTAGAAATTCATTTTGGAGATGCTTGAAGCACTACTTATTGAGGTTTAA
>BSBK01002373.1:0-115286 GCA_027943335.1 Chamaecyparis obtusa
AACTAACCATTGATTATTAGTTGACTTTGAGATAAACTTTCCTATCAAGTCTTACTTTGTCACCCAGTCTCCAGATTTCTCAAATTTAATAGCCAACCTCAACAGACTTGGAGATATAAAGTAAAGTAACAAGCACGTGTTGAAAAGGGGACTTAAGTGACATGAAAAGGTAATGAGAAAATAGACAAGGGGTAGGGTTTTATGGACTTAAACAAAAAAAAATTGAAACCCTAGAGTAAGATAAAGACCCAATTTCCTTCATACCTGAAACAGAAAATGGCCATTTTCAATGATTTTTTGCATGATATAGCCCTCGCAATGTGCCATGCAACCTTTTAAATTATATATGGTTCACCACCTTATATAATTTGAATATATTTATTTTTAGGTTAAGGAATTGTTAAAATTTATAAGAATGACAAACATTAGAACCCGGTGTAATAATTTACCTCACTCCTAGAAAAGTGCCCTTATCACTAAATTATTTTGGCCAATGAGGATAAAGAAAAACATTTTTAGAAACTTGAAATGTTAAATACTTTTCTTTTTAAGTTTATAAAATATTAGAATGTAATATTAGTAAAAAAATAGTGCATTTTGATTGGCTAAAATTGTGATATTTAATCACCTCTTTCGATGGTAGATTCGTATAGTTCTAGGCCAGCGGAAGGAACTAACAATGTTACTATTCAATTAATTAAATTTAAATGTTATTATCCATTAATATGTAAATAGGAAAAAATAACATTATAACAATGTCCATTGCAAATAACTACTATTGCATGAGCACAGATCAACAATGTATGGTGGATTTCGGGATCAAAGGGAAAAGAAACCCCATTTTTTCAAACTCATTTCAGAATCATAACACATGTCACTAAACACCTTCCACTCACATGGTCAACTAATAATGTCATTCAATGATGATGTGTGACTCGTTAGGTAAATATGTGAGTTAATGGGACCTACGGGGCCATGACATGAGATAGTAACTAACAATGATTGTTGGATGATTATAGATCAATGACTGAAGTTGTATTTTTGGATGAAAGGGAAAAGAAAACCCATTTTTGAAAACCCATTCTAAAATCATGATGTGTGTCCATGCACACCATTAGTGACAAGTGTCATTCGATGATGACATGTCAATCATGAGGTGACTAGGTGATTATTAATACCAACAAGGAAAAAATTAATAGAACCCATGACACCTGATACTTACTAATAATGACCATTGGATGAGCATAGATCAATGGTTGAAGGTGTATTTCTCGCCGATTTGGGGAACGATCACCTCTATTTGAAAATGTCCCACGAAAACAAGGTACATGTCACGAATTAACCCTCAACTAAGTATAATTAAAATCTAAATTGGAGTAAACTGCAAAATGGATTATTTAATAAATGTTATAATTTCAGGTGTCTAACTAAAGGTGTAGTTTCAAATGATTAAGTGACATGTGTTGTACTGACATCAGATATCTATCTTCATAAATATGCAATAAAAGTGACAAGATTGACGATTGTAGATTGTACAATTTTTGCCCTTTAGGTTTTGAATCTATGTTTTTTAGTTCTAAGTAGTATTGGAGATTTAGAAAGGAGTTACATCTTCTAGGTCCAGGATTGAGGTCTGAGGAAAGCGAAAAAGATCTCATCTCTCTTCCCACTCATAGTCTACACAAATTGAAATTACAGGTAAACTACTAAAATCCTGAAAACATACGTCTCGCATTTTAAATTTTTCAAATCTCTTGGTTTACAAATTTATTGTTTATATTGTAGAAAAAGAATTAGCTTATTAGGGTTTAATTTTGAATCACCCCTATAAATTGTAGCTATGTATAAATATTTAAATTTTCCTATGATTAAATAGTGATACCAGTTACCAACTTACCACGATGGGCAAAACAAATACCAAGATTATGAGTAAAAGGCCAAGTTAGATAATAGACTTCCACAGTATTCTTAAAATACCAGGTTTCACTAATGAATTCCAAGATATTTATGATCCTACTATCCATGGAAATAAGGGAATAATAGAAATTAGATTTGCACTTGAAAATAAGTGGAACGATCCAAATAAGGGTTTAAAATTTTATTCATTTAACAACATAATAAAGGAAACGATAAATAAAATTGTGTCATGGGTTGGTGGGTCGGCACGCTTGGCATTATCTCAAGTATTCCCTTGCCCATAAATTGTCACGGTCTGTGCCAAAAATTATGATGAAAATAGAAAAGCAATTGTGAATAAAAATACTTAGGAGGAAATTTTCTCCATAACCGAGGGTGAATTTTCTAGTCTTTTGGACCTAGGGTTTCAACAAAAAAACTCAAACGTGCACATTGACCTAGGAAAGTTGGCAAAGGATTATGGAAAAATAGATGCAACATAGAGAGATTCATATATCAGAGGAATAACAAGTGGTTCTAGTTTGAATCTAGATCATAAGCCTCCTTATGATTATGATATTTTTGTGCAATGGGTTCAGCACAATATTTCCTTGCTAGCATTTTGTTTGGGATTAGATAGTAACAAAGAAGTGGATGCTAGGATTCTTGAAATGCTCTTTCATATTCATTTTGAAAATGAACTAGTAAAATATTGTTTTATTGAGCACATTGTTTGTTGCATGCAAGAACAATTAATAATGATTAAACAAGGTTCACAGAAGACATTTATATTACCACCCTACTTGTGCTATCTTCTCTTAGCAAAGCATTCTGCAATATTTCAAGCAAACAAGCTTTGCAATAAGGGCCAAAATCTAGTATATGAATGGATACCTCAAATAAGGATGATTGATAACAAAAGGAACTGAAACAATTTTGCAGACTTCTTTTTGGCACCAATGTACCATATAATTACAAGAACTTCAATGCCTAGATTGTTTGTTTCTTGCAGAGATTTAATTCAACTCAGAAGTCAAATATAATTGGCTAACTAGTACTTCATGGAAGAGTACACTATGTTAAGATTTTATGGTTCAGTGGTAGAACCCTACAAACTTCCAATACATCTGACAGAGAGGGTATTTCAATTGGAATATGTACAAAATATGGAGAGCACAAATGTACTCTTTAATGGTCAGCAAAAGAAAATGATATTTCCTTCCTTACCTTTCTCATTTGGAGGGTTCACATTTGAGAGAAGAGGATTCAAAGTGGCAAGGGATTTTTTTTCTTCAATTTTTCACTTTGATGTTGTCAATCACTGGCAATATGATCCACTCAACATGATTGGAACAAATCTTAGAGAGAATGGTAATTCTACAAGCAAATGTCAACATAAGAGCATGCCATTGATAGAAAAATTTAAAAACATGGAGTCCTGGGATGAGGTCAAAGAAGAGATGGAGAAATATGCCGCTAAAAATAATATTTCAATATAGGAATTGTCATCACAAATTATGGCATTGCACAAACAAAAAGGAAAAGTGTAGCCCACGACATCATACAATTTCTACCAAAAAGATTCTCAACCATCTAGAAAATCTATTCCAAAAGATCTAGTGGATGAATGTACAGATAGTAATTGGACTCAAACCAAAATATCTGATTTTAGGGAAATGAGGAAGAATATCGGTGAGCCAAAGACCTCTACAGATCTTTATGATGATGAAGAGGATAAAATATTTAGCAAATTATGGAATAAGGAGCATCTAGGTGAAGCATATCATGATGATGATGATGATCATCTAGATAATGAGTATGAGTAGGATTCTTTGAATCCCACATCCACTAATGTATATTCAATTAATAGTGGAGTTGATGTGTCCACAAAAGAAAACTAAACCAAAGGGGCATATATTGTAGAAAAAATAGACTACTAAGGTTGGGGTGGTCTGGGTCCCAGAGAACAAGGGCATTGGTCTCCACCTGACCCACCAGCTCCACCAAAACATGGTGAGAAACCAAGCCTTGGAGTTGAGTCATCAGATCCATAAAAAAAAATACTACTGAGTCTCATACGCTTACAATTTCATTTGTTCTAGCTTCAAATCCAGTTCCACCTATTTCAAGCACTCAGATTCAATCTGAATCAAGGGCCACTCCCATAGGTGTGGATATCATAGGTAGTACTAGTGGTCCAAAAAGGACATTCCAGGTTGACATGGGATCAATGGATTCTAGAGATCAAGGCAGTGTAAAGAATAAAAAGGTTATGACATGAACAACAATGGCAATGGTGACTGTGAGTCCAACAATTACAACACTGTCAGAACAAAACACTTTTAACAGTCCAAAAATTCCACTTCTAATGGCTAGGGTGTTGCTAATCCTCATGGTGGAATTAGGAGAACCAAAAGAAACATAGTTGGAAGCTCATAAATCATTGTAAGTGCTATTTCACCTTTTAAATATTCAATTGTGTCAGAAAAGCCTTAATTTTGTTATAATAATTTTGTAACTAACTTTGAACAATAAAAAAATAGGAATACACAAAATACTAAGAGACTGAAGAGGGATGTGATTGTTGTAGCTCGTGATGAAGAACCTACATCTAATAAGTTATTTCCCACATATGACCCAAAGAAAGAAATGATGGAGTTCATGGTTGTTATGCCCCCACCTAGAGATAATAATCCACCAGAGAGTCAGTTAGATCCATTTGAATTTCAAGTTAGGACCCTCCAATTGGATATACCTAAAATTAAAAATGTGGACAAGATAAATGTGTTGAAAATAACCAACCAAGTGGTCTACAGTTCAGTGATGAAGTTGGAGAGAGGGAAAGGAAAGCTTTAGGGTACAATAGATAAGTTAAAGGGAGACCTGGAAAATGAAAAGGCAAAGGAAAAAGAAGCAAACAACAAGTGCAAAGAATTAGAGAAAATGATAAAAAATTCATTCTCTAAAGAAGTAATTAGACAACAAGAATATATGGACATAGAAGTGAAAATTTTGAGGGAAAAATTAGAAGAGAGCAAAAAAAAACTCGAGGATGAAAATATCTCTTCTTTAACTTTATACAAAAGAATTGAGAATGTGGCACAGGAAAATAATAACTTAAATAAGGAATTGGAGAATGAGAGGGTAAAAACAAAATAGTGGGAAGAGAAAGAAAAAAAGTGGGAAGAGAAAGCAGAGAAAATAAAAAAAACATAGTGAACACCAGCTCTCAGAAATGAGAGAAGAGATAAAGAAGGAAAATAACACAATTAAGACTTATGAAAACAAGTTGAATGACCGAGTAAATACTACAGTTAAGAAAATAAAAAAGACTTTTGGGGGAAAATAAAGGAGTCTATTGATAGGTTGTGTGATTGGTTTGAACTAAATGGAAGTCTTAGAGATATTTTTGGGAAGCTGAAAGAGCACATTGAGAAGAACAAAAAGTTTTGTCAGAGACATAATACTACAAATCAGATTTTGCAACAAATCAACACAACTAGTGATAGGCATTTGGCAAGCAAGAAAATGAAGGACCATGTTGGTGCATCAATAAAGGCAAACTTTGTCTTTCAAAAATGTTTGAAACTAATAGAAGAAGAGGAAACTTTGCCTTTATTTGGGGCAAAGCTCGCCAAGATGAATTAACAAAACAACCAAAATGATAACTATTGGTTTGTCGAGTCCTAGTCCTAATTACTCATAAATGAATGTCATTGGAAGAGAAGCTTACAAAAAAAAGTTGGAGGATGATGTTAGGGAATTTTTTTTGTATCCTTCAATTCTAAAAGAGAAAAAGAAAACTAGACTTGGGGATCTTCATCTAATTCACACAAAATCTACTTTGATGAACTACAGATGATTGAATACCTGAATGACTTGAAGATCAGCGATTAGAGATCACTGAGTACTGAAATGATATGTAAGATAATTAAATCAGTCATTATGTTGTCATTGATGTCAACTAGTTTGACATTACTTATCATGTTAGTTACAAATATCTAAACATCTGTAGAGAGGAGAGAAGAGATGAAGAACTAAGATATCTACATAGACAAAGATGGATATAACAGATGAGGATAAGGAATACTTTGGGTAACTTATTGATGATTCTATGAATTCATATTGTTGACTTAATTATGTTGCATTAATCTTTTATCGAGAAGGAATAAAAATGTACAAGGTAATGTGGCTAGTAAATAAAGCACTTCAGTATACACCGAGACATTGTAGTGTATACCGAGCAACAATATTAACCGAGCTTGTGTTCGCTGACGCATTTCTTTGTTAACCGACTATGGATAAAGGTATTAAATCCTTAAGTTTAGCTGACATAAATTGACGAGCTAGAAATTGTTATGATTTCGAGATTGAGGATAAAGTTTGTTATAAGATCCACGAATGAAAAAATTAAGAGAAGATCTAAAGGATAGAATTGAAACGTATTACTGACACAACCGCTAAGGAAGTTTTAAGAGGAAAAATCTATGAAGGAGATTGAGAGGCAAAATCTGATGGTTGATATGAAAATAGTTTATCTATCTATATAAGAGATATGAGTTTCTTTATTGAAACATATCGGAAGAAAGAAGATTGCAAATATTTTGCGTGAATACAGTTTCATGCATGCCATTGAATCTTGATCAACTGAAAGATCGACATGAACACAACATTACTATGATAGAGATTATTGTTTCTCTATATGATATTGAATTTGAGGATGTCAAAGATTGCAGTACTGCAAAGGATATGTGGGATAAACTTGCTCAAGTCTATGGTGGTGATGTTAATGTTAAGAGAGCCAAAGCTGAAAGCCTAAGAGGCAGGTTTGATGATATGAAAATGAAGGAAGGAGAAAACATAGTACAATATACAAACTGAATAAAGGAGGTAGTCAATGCTATCAGAGGATCTGGTGGTGTCATTAATGAAGATATAGTGGCAAGTAAAATTCTAAGAACCTTATTGCCTACTTATGCAATCAGAATATCTTCTATACATGAAATGAGGTCTGCACCTTGCAATAATCTTACTCTTGATAGTCTGATTGGTAAGCTAATGACTTTTGAGTTGAACAATTTTGATAATAGTGTTGTACCATCTATTGAGTCTGCTTTCATGTCTTCTCTAAAGATAGGTAAGTCTAGCTGTAGACAAAATATAAAGAATGACAGTGATAACAATAGTGATGATGAGCTTGATGAACGTGAAGCTCTTATGGCCCAGAGATTACATAAAGGTAAAGGTTGATATAAGGGTAAATTACCTTTAGCATGTTTTAACTGTAAAGAAGTTGGCCATAATGCTGCTAGATGCCTAAACAAGAAAGAAGAAGATAGAAAAAAAAATTGATCTAGTAAAGGAAGCTATGGAAGGAGAAAGAACAAAAGTTACCGACACTACAACAGAGACAACCAAGATCACAGAGATAAGGGCAAAAAGGTATGTTACATTTCTGAAGAGAATGATACTAATACCAACATAGATGATGATGTTGAAGTATTTGTTACCCTAATTTTCCTATTCTATGAAAATTTGGCTAATTCCCATCCAGAGGTCTCTATTTTTATCTTGCCAAGCATCCCTAAAAATTTAATGAAATTGTGCCTTGTCTTCTAGCCTTTGTAAATTGTTTTATCCCCTAGTCTACAGGTACCAAAATTTGAAAAAAGTAGCCATTGTGCTAAATAAACCCCTACAAACCCTAGGCCAAGTTTCTATTTTACTGTTACTTTATCGGCAACTTAAAAATCCCAATATCCACGTGCACTTTATTTTTCTTTGGTTGCTAGTTCTCTAAGTTCTCCGGTGGTTCCTTTTTCTATTCGGTGAACTAGCAAATGTAGTGATTATCTTTATCGCGGGATAAAATGGTAGTGTTCTAAAGCATTCGGTGACTCCGCATGTCCTTTAGCATCATGGTTTAGCAACAACTATTTATTTGAATGATAAGGTGAAGACTACTTGGTGGGTCCTCCGTGTCAGAACTTTATGATGTGGTCATTTCTAATTGGTCCATGAGGGCATAAACGACATGTCAAAAGGTTGCCAGTGTGTCTGACACCAATGATGAGGTGGGTTTTTAGCCTGCTAACATATCCGACTTAGCATTTTCTCATTTGCTGAGGGTTTCTTAAAGAATTCAGTGGGGCCAATCTTTTACTAAAAGAAAGTGATTGTCTGATCAAACTGCATTCACGGTCGTCCTTATATCTTAAGATGGATTTTTTGACACTTTCTAGTTAACGCTTTGGTGACAAGATGACACCTATCCATTTCAGGCAGAATAAAGTTAAGTCATTCAATTCTTCACATGGCAAATTTAAAATGTTCTCATTGGTTGAGAACTAACTTGGAAAAGGTATTACAGGGTTGTGCTATTAAATTTGTGAACTGTTCGATGCGCTGAAATAAAAATATATCAATAGCTAAAATTTGAATTTTTGCCCTGTGACATTTTTCACGTCTTGTGAATGCTGAGGCCACCAACTTTTAGTAATGGAAGAGTTAATGTGCTATGTGCAGATGGTTTGCAAGTAGTTGGAAAAGTTATATATCAAAATTCAATCGTTGTTTCCTTTCACTGCTCTCATAAGCTTCTCCGATGATAGATTTTCTTCAAGTGGTGGTTCCAAGCAAAGAATTTTTAGGTGCCTGGTAGGTCTCTTTCGATTTCAGAATTGTTTAAAATATTGTGAAGGTGTTGCAAGAATTTTTCTATTGTCAGTTGATAGTGTTTAGGGTTCTCTTGACAATTCGTAGACTCTTTAGTAAGAAACCCTAGTTTCAGAATGCCACCCAAAAGGAATTTGTCTGGTCAAACAGAGTATGTTAAAAGAGGAATTTTTGAGGATTTAATGCAGCTACTTCCACATTCTGATAATGGGGCACCTAGGTTAAAAGAGCTTACTCCAAGAAACCCTAGAGATTCAGTAGTAGAGGCAATCTATGATAGAGGGAACTGGATTAGAGATGCCAAGGTGGGTGAGAAGCACAACGGTCTTACTTTGTTTAGATCATCTTATTCATAGAGAAATGTCTGTGCCCCCTTAAGTAATGTAGCATTTTGATATTGGGAGGTTGATATGCCTTGGTGTTTTCATGGATGTCAAGCTGTTAATACAAGTTGCTAAGTGCTACGATCCTATGACAAAATGTGTCAAGGATATTAATGGGAAAGATTTGATTAGCATCACTGAGGATGAAATTAGGGAAGTTTTTTCACTGAATGACCCATCTGTGGGGTTAGAAAAAATAGACTTCAAGGATTTTATAGAAATTTATGAAGCACAGAGAGATTATTTGAGGTCTAGACATTTGAAGCAGTTTTTAGAGGAAATTGGATCCATGTGTGTTGTCAGTTCAAGCACACTAGAACCTTTCAGGTTGGATCTATTTAGCAAGAGAGCTCAGGAGGTCTACAAGTCATTGACCTTAATTCTAGGAAATGATGAAGCAACTCATATGCCAATACCATACATGTTCATGATGGTACAATCACTGCACCCCCAATTAGCACTAATTTTTTATTTCACATCTCATTTAGCTGATTTGATTCATGAAGGGTTAATGGGAATCAAGGATATGAAGGTTTCTAGACCTTTTGGGTGGTATTCAATGCTCATGCATATGTTTTTGTACAAGGGTGAAATATTTTTTAGTACAACAGTGAATATTGTAAAAGAAAGATATGGAGAAACCCTCCTTGTACAACTATGGACTACAACCCTATCATGGGATAGAATTGATGCCAGTTACATTGCCTTTTATAGGGATTTTGCATCAAGGCTTATGTCTCTTTTGTTTTTTGATAATCCAAGGATCCCAAGAGAATTGCTAAGACTAATCAGGCCAAAGGAATATTGCCAGGACATCACCATTGTCCATAATTTTGGGGACATAATTTTATACCCCATTTCCATAGTTTTCAGAGTGTATGGTTGCAAGGTGGCACCATATGTCATCCCTTATGAAGTCCCGTTGAAGTTGGGCTATGCTGAAATTTTGAGGCAAATTGGTAATTTACAGGAGATCACTCTCACTAGAAAAGGGAGGGGAACATTTTTCCCAGATATAACTTTGGCACATCAATATGTGATCACAAAAGGAGGATGGGTACATCTGCACAAGTTCTTGCAACCTTATAGAATGCCTAAAGTAGTGGTGAGGTGTGCAGACATAGAGGGTTTCCTCTCAGGAGTTTTCAGGGATAAGGTGAGGTGTGCTCTTATTGAGCATCAGTTCAATTTTCTAGAGGATGTGATCAGAAATGAGTTTGACCTGGAGGCTCAAGAGGTGAAAAAAGAAAAATGGGTTATCTATAGTAAGTCTATAGATTTTATAAAGAATTTTGATATAGCTTATGACCCATTGAAGGAGTTTGAGCCATGGGAAAGGAATGTAGATGCCCTGATGGAACATTTTGAAGGCCTCATGCATGTTGTAAATGAAAAGAGGGCAATTGTGAGCAAGACAGATCCTGAGAGGGCTAGGTAAATCTTGAGCCAGCCAAAATACATGAAGTTGACCCCAAAAGGAGTCTAGACAATGCAGAAAAGAAGTGGGTACACTGTTCTTCTATCATCATAGCAAAGAAGTGATGATATCCCTTCTACTTCAAGAGGGAAAAGACCTATCGATGATCCATCATTGCAAGGACCCTCTCACAAAAGGCAAAAATAGGAAGAAGAAAGGCCAGTAGAGGATATTTACTCTCCTTCTCAATCCCCTATCCAATTGGATGAACATGGGGTAGCAGAGAAACTTGTACAATTGAGAAATGAGGGAAACATTTTTGTTTCCAATGATGATTTGCAGGAAGGAATGCTGGACGCACCTAAGGAGGTGGCCATGGATTTTTCAATTGAAGAATTTGAGGGTAAACAGATGGACCCTATTTTGAAGCAAGCTAGTGACTCTTTCCTTGCTGATGATGAATTTGTTAAGACTAGGGCATTCTCCGAATTTCTTTGGAGAATGAAAATAAACCAATACAGAGAAATTTTTGAAAAGAAGAAAGAAGATTCCCCTGCTAAGGATACTAAAGAAATAGAGGAAGAAACCAAGGTAGAAATGGTCAAACAATTTGAGAAAATTACTCCAGAGGAAGGGAGGGCCTTGGTTCATACAACAGGGATATTAATTTTGCCAGAATGGGACATTGTTGATGTAATTGTCTTTGACCAGGTTAGAAAGAGAAAAGTGAAAACTCTTGCTATAGTAGAACAAGCTAAATAGGCTGCAAGAGGGATTTCCTTCTCTGAAGATCATGCTACCCTGGTAATGTGGTTATTGAATAAAGATGAAGATAAGGGAAAGAGGAGAGATCTCTCTATAGGGTATACAGGAAGTCTAATGGCTCAAAGAGTAGGAGAAACATATGGTGTAGAAGCATCTAATTTAATTTTAGAGACTGCTAAATTCAATGTTAGTGTGGCAGAAAAGGATGCCAGAGAAAAAGAAGAGCTTAGGCTCAAATTTGAATTAGTCCTTAAATCTTATAATGAGCTCAAAATTGAGCTAATTCAAAAGGACAAATTAATTGCACAAATGTCAGGACCCTTAGATCATAGATCTCCTCAGTTGGTAATTTTTAATAAGCCTACAATGGCTTCATCTTCAAGCCCAATTATTGAGTTTCCACCTTCACCACTCCCAGAAACAAACATAGATGCAAGAGTTAGTTGGGAGAAACATAGATTAACAGAAGAAGAAAATAAATTGAAGGAAACAAGGGCACAACTGGAGAAGGAAAAGGATGAGAATATAAAGGCCATAGCTTTGGAAAATCATAAATATGAAGAGAAGATAACAGGTGCAATCATGGAGTTTTCTTATGATTTGAAGCCCTCCCTTCTACATAGTCATGTTAGCAGATTGATTTCTTTGTTTGAAATTTTGAATAAGGAGAAGAATGAGTTGTCTCCAATTTTGAAAAGATGGATTGAAAGGTCTCCTAGTATAAAGTTGTTCTGAATGTTGTCTAAAGGATAAGAGGACCCAGACCCACTAATAAAGCTAGTGCATCAAATTGTGAAGAAAATGGTATAGTTTGGCATCTTTTTGGATAATTTTATCAGAAGATTAAGCATGTTGAAAGCTGAGTTGATGCTTTCAAACTATGAACTAGTGCCTACCATTTTCATAGACAAAGGAAAATTCAAAGAGGCTTATCAATGGAGGGAAGAGATGGATGGACTTCTGACAGAAAGAATAACTGGTGTCCTAAGTGACAAATTTTCTTTCAGTAGCACAATCAAATTATTAATTAATGCCAAATCAAGGTTTGACACAATTCAATAGAAAGTCACTCAAATTGAGAGTGAGTGGGAGAAGTTGTCAAGCAAAAGGGCTGAATTTGTCAATTTTGACTTCCCAAGTGAAGAGGTGTACAATAAATGGAGATATCAGTATATACCAGCTGTAGAGAAAGTTGATACACCGTAAGCTCCATAAAGAAAATCAAGGTAGTCATTTTTGGGTCACAAAATGGTTGAGTTATGAGAGAGAATTCATTGCAGAATGGACAACAAGTATTGTAGATCAAATTTGATTGAAAGAAAGCCAAGGACAACATTAAAGACATAAAGAAAGTCAGCTCAACTACAATTTTCTCACCTGCTTGACCAAGTGTATTTATTGTAAATTTTGTAGTTGTAGGGTTTTAGGGTTAGTATTTTGTAAACCTTAGAATGACCGGTAGCTTATTGCATTTCCTTGTTTATAAAAGGATATCCCACAATCATTCTAGGCATTGAGAGTTTAGGAGTGAAAAGGATAAAAATTTCTAAAACCCTAACCCTCAGTCAAGGATTGTAAATTTTGTATCATTTTATCAAGATAATAGAGAAGAAGTAAAAATTGCTACCATTATTTTCCAAGCTTGCTATTCAAGATATTTTGCATGCAAATGGTGAAAGGTTATACTTAATACAAGTTTCAAATCTTTGTTTCTCCTTTGTTTCATTTTGTGAATCCTTAAATCTTTTATAGATTTATATGTATGTATTGATGCTTTGAGTTCCAACCCAGGGTTAGATTAAATACTACTCAAAGTGGAATATGTGTTCATGAAATTTATATAAAGGATTTCCATAAGTAGGAAAGATTCAGAATACTTGTGTTTATGTTTAGAGACCATCTCTTTTACAGACATCATTGTATTCACCTTGTTTTCTAAGATTCTACCCAATGGATAAGGCACTGGCCTATTTTTTCCTATCTTAGTTTTGTATGGAATGATTGAAGTCTTGTAATCCTGAAAATATTTAATCAATACCAATCTTTTACTTTCATTTACATTTATGTATTGTCCTTGCCAGTGATGGAGGATCAATGAACAATAGGTTCTTGTTTAGTAATCTCTCACTGTAATCATATGTTGAAAGATCCAATAAAGAAATAAGGGGTAGAGTTAGAACTATCAGTCAGAGTTAATACTATTGGATCAGGTGCACCCACCTTGGTTTTGTAGAGCCAGAAGTAGAAGAGGGTAGTCTTATCCCTATAGTTGGTCCAGTTGTTTACAGATTGATCACATTTGGAACTAACCAATCCTTAATATCCATTGTAAGCATATTGGTATCTCATGAAGTGTAAAATCCTATCCAGGAACCAACACTTTGGAAGTAAACCTATGCTACAAGATACAGACAATGGTTCTACTACCAATGGCTGCAGGAACAACAATACTTAATAACTCAAAGGAAACTTAACTAAACTGAACTAAATTCTACCTTAAACATAAATAGGGGATTCACCTCCCATGTGGGCCCCCATGGAAGTATGAATGAATTATAACTCAGAGATTGAAATTAAGAACTGTCATATATTCATTCAATAAACCATGGATACAATATAGAATATCAAAATGCTTTTACTCTATTGCTGGATTACAACTTGAATTTTTAGAACTTCTTAACTAGCCTGGAAACATAAGTTCCAGCTTATTTAAAGGAAACTAGGAAAAATAGAACACCTACAAACTAGGTCTTCCATTACATAGAATAACAACTTTTAGTTTAGGAGCGGCAGCATCATTAATAAAAGAAGATAAGCCACATTCAACACTTCAGAAATATAGGGATGCTTGACAACTAGATTGTCTTGGACCAAATCAGCAACTGTAAGGTGATGGAAGGAGTGGAGAGATAACGAACTCTGAAACAGTCTTCTGCTTTAAAAGACCACTCATCCTTTAGTCCGCGCTCCCTGCTTAACTTATTCTTCATGCAAAAAGGTTAACATAGCAAAACCAAACATGAATCCAAGGCATAGATAAGAATGAGTTCTTCCTATTTAAATGTAGCCTTGTCACACAACTGTAGGAGGTCTACCCATTAAAGCTAAAGAGGAAATATACTAGATTTTACCATAACATTCATTAATCTAGATATATATTCAGTATTTGTCTTTAAGTTTCACGAGCATCAAATATACATATAGTTAAAACTTATAAACATAAAAGACTGTATCATGTTTATGAAAAACTATAAGATATTCAAGTCTATACTCAGAAAATCATAAACAAAACACCCTATAAACTTGACTCATCACCTTGTCTCCTGGCCTCTACAAATTATTTTATCCCCTGGTCTGCATGTCCCAAAATTTGAAAAAAGTAGCCATTGTGCTAAATAAACCCCTGCAAACCCTAGGCCAAGTTTCTATTTTACTGTTACTTTATCGGCAACTTAAAAATCCCAATATCCATGTGCGCTTTATTTTTCTTCGATTGCTAGTTCTCTAAGTTCTTCGGTGGTTCCTTTTTCTATTCGATGAACTGGCAACTGCAGTGATTCTCTTAATCACAGGATAAAATGGCGGTGTTCTAAAGCATTCAGTGACTCCATGAATTTCCCTCAATCGGGCAATCACTTAATGAAACCCCAGGTCAAGCCTTTGGTTTGATGATTCTACGAATGCCTTAGTTGCATATTCTTCAGACTTAACTAAGGTTAAGAATTTCATCTTGTGACTGGACGAATTTCCTTTGGTCACGTAATCGCTAAATCTTCTGGCGGTCTTTTATGTGGGGTCCCAGTTAGGAAGAGCAATGGTTGTTGTGAATTCGTGAAGGGTTTTTCTAACACTTGCAATCTTGTGATAGTCGTCGATCTTCCCTTTTTCTCAGCCCTTCAAAGTTTGTGTGGGTCCATTGAAACATTGTCCTATGTGGAAGCTTTTCATTGGCCAAAGGTAATGAAGTGGAATTTTGTCAGTAGGCCCAATAAACTGTCAAGATTTTAGATCAACAGCTGGCATGTATTCTCATGAGGTTTTTATGACACATGAGATTATGCACTGACCATTGATTTCATTCTATTGTTAGAGCCTTGTGGGTGGGTCTTTTCTTGCTGATGTGCTCATGTTCTATTGGCCCACATAGCGATGACTGGGATGTGTCAGTGGGGCCGTGTCAGAGTATCGGCTGAGATGTCAAAAGGATAAAGATCTATGATTGGTGCATGTTCTGAAGGAATCTTTTAAGGCCATGAGATCATGCGCTAACTATCCATTTTGCCAAGTGTTCAAGCCTTTGTCAGGTGGGTCCATGTTACCAGGTATGCTGATTTGCCAGTTTGTGATTGGTTGCCGAGTGATGAAAAGGTTACAGGTGGGTCCATTTGTCAGAGGGTCCTAGTTTAATAAGGATCTACAGTTGGCACATGTTCTGAAGGAATATTCGGTGGCTTTGAGATTATGCACCAGCTGTTCAAATGGAATCTTGTCTTCAGTGGGTCCAATGTTAGAGAAGTGCCAAGGTGTATGCCTACAAAGCAGTCGGAGTGAATGGAAAGGTGACAAATGGAAAAATGGGCCCAAGGTTAAGAGTATTCTATGAATCAGTGACTAAAAGGTTATTTCATGTTTGCTAGACTTAATCAGGGTCAGCTAAAATTTTAAAGGATTCTGCAACTGAAGGGAAAAGGAACCCAAGGTAGACTTAAGGTTAGTTTTGCAGTCAAATGCCAAGTCCGGGCAAAAAGGAAGATCTGACAGTCATGTTTTAATGTAAGATTGAATTTTGAATGTCGACCATCGATAGGGAATTTTAGCACCACCTGTGACCATTATATCATTTTTTAAATTCAAATATCTCATAGTATCAGATTTAAGTAGTTATGGCGAGGCCGAGTTGCAGGTAGGTAGATGGATCATGGTGGCTGGATTTTTTGCAGGTAACAACATGAAATGGACATGCACACATAGATATCTGATTGGCTAGGATATTTTCATGTGCATTTATGGTTGAATTTGATAGAATTAGGGTTTGATTATTATATGAAAATTCATGTAACCTTAATTAGATATTTTGCTCCTGCCTGCGTGCAAAAGGAGATGTATATAATGTTTTTTGGAGCTTTTGAAGCTCAGATTTTGACAATTGTAAAAAAGAGGTTTCACCTTTTTTGAGAAATTATCAGTGGTATTCTTTCTGCCCTCTGGTTTCTACAGTTGTAAAATTCGCATTGATAATTCAGATATTGAAGATATTTTGTGACATTTTTCATGTCCCTATGCCTTCTTGTGTGAGTTATCTCTTAATGAATTCATTATTTACATGTTTCTCAGTGATATCTTAGGGTTCTTGGTCCTTCTTTCTTCTTGCAATTCATGTGTATTCTTGTGGATGATTTGATGTGAATGCTTTTGTGGGTATACTACAACCCCTTAACAATCTTGTCTCATTCCTATACCTAGTTGCAAAGGTGAATGTTTGTTTGCAGGTCATAGATTATTTTCTAATCCAAAGAGTGTTATTGTTTGTGAAAGAGTCTCTCTTTCCTTGAATACCCTCTTTTAATTTGCAGACCCTTCTATGAAATACTTATGCAAGCCTATTCAGTAAGTTATGATCTCCTAGACCTAAGTTTGTGCATTGAATCCATCTTTTATACTGCAATTCATACCTTGATTTCGGTGCATCACCTAGTAGGTAGTTTTCTTTCAGTCAGTCCCCTTTCAAGCATTCCTTCTATCCCTTTCCCTCAAAAGATTTACTTTTCATGTCAAGAAGCAAATTAAGGTGAATCTAAGAGGAACCAGCCTCGAACCTAGAGGTCTCATCTTAGTTAGCATAGGTCCCACAACCTGGAGATGATTCCCATGTTATACTAGGTTATCAAGACTGCGAGTGCTTGAAACAAGGGTGCAAACTTAGTTTATAACAAATTCTAGCATGTCTGGTGGGACCACAAGATAAAATTCATTATTTAAAGGTTATGTTATCTCTGATATACAGATTGCATAATATAGGCTTTTAGAAGTTGTTCTATCAAGTATATCTAGTGACTCCACTATTTTCACAGATTCAGGCCAACTATTTTCAAAGTTTATGAGAAAAATTGAGACTAGGTGCTCAAAGCCTACTAAATTTTTAGAGTTACCCTCAAAAAGAAGCTACAAGGGTAGGTCAACTCAAAGAACATCCCCTACAAGGAGAGTTCAATCTACAACTCCTAATACTTCAGAAAGGAGACCTTTTCCCTTCCATTCTAGAAGAAGAGGAAGATCTCTAACCAGAGATCTAGAAGAAGATTCAAATCCAGCAGCAAATACAACCCACATAGTTATTAATCTTCAAATCACAGCTCCTACAATGGCTAGATAGTTTTCTTTTGCACCTTTCAACTAGGGAAGTCCATTGACTTTTGCTGTACATCATGATGTGCCCTTGGTGGCACTAAAGAGTTTACCTAATTTCACAGGTGAAGGACAGACAACAACTTTTGAGCACATAAGAGATGTGACCACCATCTGCAACATACACAACATAACCCAAGAAGATGTGGCCACAAAGTTATTAGCAACCTCTCTAAAAGGTAAGGCTCATGAATGGTTTAAAACTCTAATTGTTTGTTCCATTAATTCATGGGATGGGTTAGGAGATGCATTAAGTAAGCATTTTGAGGATAAATTAGATAATTTGTCTCTCATTTTGAGGATAAATCAGATAATTTGTGTCTGGTAGAGCAGTTAACAACAATTAAGAGAGACCCTCAAGAGCAAATGATAGATTACAATAGTAGATTCCTTAAGACATGGAATAGAATTCCAACCTCAGTAAGGCCATCAGCTGACCATGCTTTTCTATACTACTTGCAAAGTTTGAATGGCCAAATTTCTATCATGATCCAATCTATGGCTGGTACTTCTTTACCCCAAGCCTTTGACATTGCTTTCAAGGCTGAAAACTATTTAATCCAAGCAAGCATGATAGCTAGAAGGCCACCTATGCCTATCTTCCCTAGCCTTCAACCCATTGCACCTACACAAGTACCCCCATTACCCCTATTCCCACCATATTAGCACCTCAGGCTAGTACTAGTGGTCAACAGCTTAGAACAAGTTTCTCTCAAGAGCTGCAAGACATGAAGAATAGCCAAAAAATTAGTCAACAAGAAATGAAAAACTTGTTGCAGACCTTGACTAAAGAGGTCACAAATTTAAAAAGGAAAGGTCAGGGAATCAGACCACCCTTTCAGCCATAAGGCCAAGGTCCTAATCAACAATATCAAAATCAAGGACAACCTTATTAGCAAAATAGGCCACCATACCAAGGAGGTTACCAAGGATAGACAAAGTTTTAATCAAAGACCATTCCAACCATATAACCCTGCACCTCTCAATTCTACAAATCCAGTGAGACATATGGTTCCTAGCCAAAATAATGTGTCTATGGATAATGAATGGTTCTTTCCTTGTAATTAGCCTCACAATCAGGCTACATGTTCAAATGGATGGATGAACCAATCTCTAATGGTTCAAAATGCCTCACAAGCTCAATCAGAGGCTTCATCCAGTGTGTCAATTCCTCAACAAGAACCACAAGAAAATGAGACTACTCTTTTCAATTGGGAGAAACCAAACTTCAATGGAGTCAATGATGAATTTTCTATTGCTACAAATACAAGAGCAAAGAGAATAGCTCAAGAGATGGAGCAAGAAAATTTTGGTACAAAAGCCACTACATCTACAAAACCAGTGCAACAAGCTACTCCTACCACATTCAAGAAGACTCTTGCTATTAAAAGAAAAGAAGGCCAGACTCTCAAAGAAGTGGAGCCCATCATAGTGAAAGCACAACAAAGATTACACATTGTGACACCTTTTAATATTGTAGACAACATGAAGAAGGTGAATGTCACCATGTCTATGTGGGACTCTCTAGCTATTCTAGGGTAGTCTGACATTTTGAAGAAGGCCATAACTGAAGCAGCAACTCCTCAGCCTATAAAAGAAGCTACAAAGCCAGTGTTGGTTAACTCTGATCAAGAAAAGGAGACTCCAAGTAGCAACTCCAAGGCCAATGCCATTCAAGGTAGGAATTCAAAGCCACATCCCTTTTATGTATCTCTAATTATTGGAAAATATTTAGTACATAATTGTATGGTAGATAGTGGAGCTACTAGCACTGTAATGCCCAAGAGAGTAGTTGACCAATTAGGACTTAAATATGAACCCTTTCAAAAGAAGGTTACACAACTTGATGGATCCTTAGTCAATACTATAGGTGTGGCTAAGGATACCAGTCTGATCCCTCATGCTAGTCCTAATTTCTCCATCCTCCTTGATATATACATCATAAATCTCCCTGCATTATTTTCTATATGTTTGTCAAGGGAGTTTACGGCCAAGATAGGAGGCTACCTATCTTTTGACTGGTCTCACATGATATTTCATACAAGGTATGGGACCAAGGTCACCATTAAATCAGAACCATTGGTAGCTCACCATATAGAGCCATATGTGTCCAATACCATGAATGTAAACTGCCCCATATTTGATGACAGTGACTTCCAAACCATTGGAGAAGTAGACACTAAGATGGAGAATATCCCTAATATTCTACTAGATCAAAGAGCTTTAGAGGCCAAAGAAAATATTATCTGGGATTTTGGTTTGGGAAGTTACTTAATACAAGAAAGTGGAGCCATAGAACCAAACCTTCTCAAATAAGTCACTGATTCAGAGGATCAGAGCAATCAGGTTTGGGAACTATTTTTTGATGGAGCTAGAAGTAGACATGGTTCTGGTGGTGGTGCTATGCTAGTGTCCCCAAGAGGAGAAAGGTATTATACTACCTTTAGATTCAGTTTCTCCTGCACTAGCAACATTGCAGAGTATGAAAGCCTTGTGAATGGACTGGAGTGGGCTAGAAAAAGAGGGCTTAAGGCCTTAAAAGATTATGATGACAGTGAGTTAGTTGTCAGCCAAGTAAGGGGGATAAGTGCAACCAAGAATGACACCTTAAAAGCATACAAATTTTGATAACATGATTAAGATCACTAGAAAGAAAAAGGTTAGAGGTCTACCTACCCTAACAAAGCCTAATCATGTTATGTGTCATGAATGTCAAAAGGGAAAAATGATAAAATTTAGTTTTAAGAGTAAAGACCATTCAACAAAAAGAATCTTGGAGTTAGTTCACACCGACCTATGTGGTCCCATGAGAACTCAGAGCTACTATGGAGATAGATATTTTATTATGTTTGTTGATGATTACACTAGAATTTGATGACTATCTTATTTTTAAAAGAGAAATTTGAGACATTTAAAATGTTTAAATGAACTACAACTAATTGAATACCTGAATGACTTTAAGATCAGTGATTAGAGATCACCGAGTACTGAAATGATATGTAAGATAATTAAATCAATCATTATGTTGTCATTAATGTCAACTAGTTTGATAGTACTTATCATGTTAGTTACAAATATCTAAACATTTGTAGAGAGGTGAGAAGAGATGAAGAACTAAGATATCTACATAGAGGAAGGTTTCAGAGGAAAAATATATGAAGGAGATTGAGCTGCAAAAACTGATTGTTGATATGAAAATAGTTTATCTATCTATATAAGAGATATGAGTTTCTTTATTGAAACATGCTGAAAGAAAGAAGACTGTAGATATTTCGTGTGAATATAGTTTCATGCATGCTTGATTAGACTAGTTAATGGAGAACCGAACTGTAGAACAGTACCGAGCGTCAGAGAGCTATTACCGACTGAAAGTAAGTTAAGAAATTCAATTGATATATTGATTAGAGGATTTGTATGGGCTTAGAATAGATCTGAACATCTGCAAATTGAGTTGTATTGTAATCAGATCAAGTATTATTTCAGATTAACAATTGATACAAAAAATTCTCTTAACCGAGTGGACTTAACTATCTTATGTAATGCCCCTATGTCATTCAATGAATGTAAATTGTTATCCTATCAATCCCATAGTGAATGTTGGTTGAACAATAACTGTTAGTCTTAAATCCTCTAACAAGGTCACACCTAACAGTGTGTTTGTAACCTTTAATAGGGTTGGCTCTTCACCGAGCTCACTTCAGAAGAGTGAAAGTTATTTTGGCTTACCGGTCCCAGGTGGTTTTTCCCTTAACATGGTTTCCATGTTAAATCATTTTGTTATGTATTTCTATGATAATTTATCTATTGTCATACTTTACATACTGCATATTTGAGTTGATCGGTAATTACTGTGAGTTGATTAACTGGTAATTGATAAAGGTACAAATAGTTTAAGAAATTTTGTTTTTAAAGTTACATCTTAGATTTGGGGCTATAGGGTAACTGATCTAATTGATTCACCCCCCCGCTCAATTATTCTAATAATTGGTATCAGAGTATTGGTTTCTTGGAATAGATTTTTAAGGACTTCAGTAGAAAGATCACAAAATGTATAAGATGAAGGTGTCGAAGCTGAACAAGGACAACTTTATTATATGGAAAAGTTGAATGAAACTTCAGATATCCAAAATTGGAGATTTTGCCTTACATCTACTTGACAATGGCTACTTACAACTAGCAATTGGACCATTGAATCTTGATCAACTGAAAGATCGCCATGAACACAACATTACTATGATAGAGATTGTTGCTACTCTATCTGATCTCGAATTTAGGGATGTCAAAGATTGCACTAATGCAAAGGAGATGTGGGATAAATTTTCTCAAGTCTATGGTGATGATGTTAATGTCAAGAGAGCCAAAGTTGAAAGCCTAAGAGGCAGGTTTGATGATATGAAAATAAAGGAAGGAGAAAACATAGTACAATATACAAACCAAATAAAGGAGGTAGTCAATGCTATTAGAGGATCTGGTGGTGTCATTAATGAAGATACAGTGGTAAGTAAAATTCTAAGAGCCTTGCTACCTACTTATGCAATCAGAATATCTTCTATACATGAAATGAGGTCTACGCCTAGCAATAATCTTACTCTTGATAGTCTGATTGGTAAGCTAACAACTTTTGAGTTGAACAATTTTGATAATAGTGTTGTACCATCTGTTGAGTCTACTTTCATGTCTTCTCTAAAAATCGATAAGTCTAGTAGTAGACATAATATAAAGAATTATAGTGATAGCAATACTGATGATGAGCTTGATGAACTTGAAGCTCTTATGGCCTGGAGATTACCTAAAGGTAAAGGTAGATATAAGGGTAAATTACCTTTAGCATGTTTTAACTATAAAGAAGTTGGCCATATTACTGCTAGATGCCCAAATAGGAAAGAAGAAGATAGAAACAAAGATCGATCTGGTGAAGGAAGCTATGGAAGGAGAAACAATAGAAGTTAATGACACTACAATAGAGACAACCAAGATCATAGAGATAAGGGTAAAAAGGTATGTTACATTTTTTAAGAGAATGATAGTGATACCAACATAGATGATGATGTTAAAGTAGTATTTGTTGCGATGAAGGATGATTCTGAGGAAGAGGAAAGGTATGTAGAAAAAATACTCATTTCTAAAGAGAGTAAAAATGATACTTGGATCATTGATAGTGGTTGTACATATCACATGACTGGTGATAAAGAAAATTTTGATCATCTTGAGCATTACAATGGAGGATCAGTAAGAATGGGTAATGATACACCATGTATGGTTAGAGGAAAATGATCTTTATTGATAAATGATAAAATTAAATGTGATAATGCTTATTGGATAAAATGACTGAATTACAATTTTCTAAGTGTGGCACAACTTAACAACTCTGGTCACTGAGTAGCTTTTGAAAGCAAGAAGGTAAAGATATTCGATGAAAGTGGAAAGCTTGTCAGAATAGGAGAATAATCTAAAGGTAACTTATTTTATCTTGATAATGCTAAGATGTCTTGTTTAGTGATTAAAAATGAGGATGCATGCTTATGTCAGAATAAGAGAAATCTGAGGCATTTAAAATGTTTAATGGTACAAAGAAAAAGTAAAAAAAGAAATCAGGAAAGAACTGAAATAATTGAGGTCTGATAGAGGTGGTGATTTTATTTCTGATGAATTCACTAACTATTGTAATGAGCATGGCATTAAAAGATAGGTTTCTACTCCTAGAACACCGCAAAAGAATGGGATTGATGAAAGGAGAAACATATCAATGGTTGATTGTGCAAGGATAGTGATGTTAGACAAGAATGTTGCACAAGTATACTAGAGAGAGGAAGTTAGCACAACTATATATTTTTTGAACCGAGTACAATTGAAGAAAGACACAAACAAAAGACCCCACGAGTTATGGTTTGGTTACACACCAAGTGTAAGTTACTTAAAAAATTTTGGTAGCAAATGTTTTATTCTGAAAGATGATAGGAATGGGAAATTTGAATCTAAAGGGGATGAGGGAATATTTCTTGGATATTATACTCAAAGAAAAGCCTACAAATGTCTGAATAAGGCCACTAATAAGATGATTGAAAGTGCTAATGTCAGAATTGATAAATTTGATGATAAAAATGAGGAAGAAACCAATAAGGAGCTAGAAGACTATGGTAGATTCACTTATGTTGAGCATCTAGAGTACCTACCAAAGCCACAGGCTGAGTTGATCAAGCATCAGGAAAATAACATTGAGGAACAAAAAAGGGAAACCAAGGAACAGGAAGAAGCTACCGAGCAAGGAATTGAACCTAAACAAAATGAAGAATAAAGGAGAGATCAAGTGTTGGCAAGATTAGTCAAAAGGCATCATCTTGATAACCAAATCATTGGAGACAAGCAAGTTGGCATGTTGACAAGAAGTAAGTTAAGAGATAATACATGCTTAGTGTGTGAGTTTGAACCGAAGAATGTTAAGGTTGCACTTGAGAATGATGAATGGATAAATGCAATGAATGAAGAAATAGAACAAATAGAGAAAAACAAGACATGGAATTTAGTACCTAGACCAAAAGATAAGAATGTTATTAGTACTAAATGGATTTTCAAAAATAAGTTGAATGAGAATGGAGAGGTTACAAGAAACAAACCTAGACTAGTTTGCAAGGGATATGCACAGGAAGAATGCATTGATTATGGTGAAACTTTTGCACCTATTTCTAGATTGGAAGGAGTCTGCATGTTACTTGCATATGATGCACATAAGAAATTTAAAGTCTATCAAATGGATGTTAAGTCTACTTTTCTGAATGGAATACTAGAACAGGAGGTCTACATAGAACAACCAAAAGGGTTTGTTGATCCAAATCAGAAAGACATGGTGTGTAGACTACATAAAACTCTATATGGTTTAAAGAAAGCACCAAGAGCTTGGTATGGACAGTTGCATACTTATCTTTTAAGTATTGGTTTTGTAAGAACTAGTGAAAACAAAAATTTGTATATGAAAGGAGGATCTGATGATACTATTATGATTACTGAAATATTTGTGGATGATATAATCTTTGGAGGACAAGATCATATTTGTAAATCATTTGCTAATGAGATGAGAAAATAATTTGAAATGTCTATGTTTGGAGAGATTAAATTCTTTCTAGGCTTGCAGGTTATTCAACTGAATGATGGAATTTTCATCACAGAATCAAAGTACATAAAGGAAGTATTGAGAATATTTGGCATCGAAGATGCCAAACTAGTTGGAAGACCAATGGTCATAGGCTGCAAACTAACTAAAGATGATGAATCTATAGAGGTAAACAAGACATTGTACCAATCTATGATTGGTAAACTAATGTATGTAGTACACAATAGACTAGATATTGCACATGCAGTGGGGATTGTTGCTATATTTTCTACCAATCCAAAATATTAACACATGGTTGCAGTGAAAAGAATCTTGAGATACCTAAATAAAATATTAGAATATGGATTATGGTATCCTAAGGAAGGTAAATTTGAATTAAGAGTCTACACTGACACAGATTGGACTGGAAATATAGATGATATAAAGAGCACAATCGAAGGAGCATTTTTCTTTGGTGAAAGACTTGTTACTTGGACAAGTAAGAAATGACCTTCTATTTCTCAGTCTACTTTTGAAGAAAAGTATGTTTCTACTGGTACAAATTGTTCAAACATTTCTTATATCAAACAAGTGTGGGAAGGGATGAATGAGGTAATCACTAAGCCAGTGATTATATATTGTGATAACACTAGTGCAATAAATATTTCTAAGAATCCTATAATGCACTCAAAGACAAAGCATATTTTTATTAAGTATCACTACTTAAGAGAACAAGTATAGTAAAAGCAAGTCAAACTATAATATGTTACATCAAAGGAGCAACTTGCTGATATTTTTACCAATTCTCTACCAAAGGAAACTCTTGAATACTTGAGAACTAGACTTGGGGTTTGTCTCCTGTCTATTGGTCACTAATGTGATCTAGAGGTTGCATTAGTCTAATCTTACCAGAAGATCATTCATGTTGATGCAACATAGCTCACACTTTGGATTATGTCTAACATTGTGAAAGATTTGAGGAACTAGAACAAAGAATTGGCATATCAGTATACTGAGATACATTGTCTGCACCGAACAATAGAGAGTCACTTGGCTATTGCAAAGCTATATGTTTTATGTTTTTCTTTGGAATTGTTGTCAAAGGGAGAGATAAACAATATGATCAATAGAGAGATCATATCTATCTAAGGGAGAGATAATCGAAGAAAGTCAGGGAGAGTTTTGAAGATTTATTGCTGAGAATAGAAGAAATCTAAGAGCTGAAAAGATCAAATCTGTAGAGGAAAGTCTGCACTTGTAATGGTGTCATGTAATGTAGTGATTAAACATATTAAAATATCAAGCTAGTGAGAGCTTATCGAGCTACAACATTTACTTAAATAGTTATAGAATACATGTTTAGCATGTGTATGGCATATTTCATTTTGCTTGTGTTACCATCAATGCCAAAGGGAGAGATTGATGAACTGCAATTAATTGAATACCTGAATGACTTGAAGATCAGTGATTAGAAATCACCGAGTACTTAAATGACATGTAAGATAATTAAATCAATCATTATGTTGTCATTGATGTCAACTAGTTTGACAATACTTATCATGTTAGTTACAAATATCTAAACATCTATAAAGAAGAGAGAAGAGATGAATAACTGAGATATCTACATAGAGGAAGATGGATATAATAGATGAGGATAAGGAATACTTTGGGTAACTTATTGATGAGTCTATGACTTCATATTGTTGACTTGATTATGTTTCATTAATCTATTATGGAGAAGGAAGAAAAATGTACAAGGCAATGTGGTTGGTAAATGAACCACTTTAGTATACACCGAGACAATGTAGTGTATACCGAGTAATAGTATTAACCAAGCCTTGTGATTGCCGATGCATTTCTTTGTTAACCTACTATGGATGAAAGTACTAAATGCTTAAGTTTAGCCGACATAAACTGATGAGCTGGAAATTGTTATGATTTTGAGATTGAGGATAAAGTTTGTTATAAGATCCATAGCTGACAAAATTCAAAGAAGATATAAAGGATGGAATTGAAATGTGTTACTGACACAACTGTCGAGGAAGGTTTAAGAGGCAAAATTTAATGGTTGATATGAAAATGGTTTATCTATCTATATAAGAGATATGAGTTTCTTTATTGAAACATGCCAAAAGAAAGAAGACTATAGAGATTTCATGTGAATATAGTTTCACGCATGTCTAATAAGACTGGTTGAAGGAGAACCGAACTGTAGAACAATACCGAGCATCAGAGAGCTATTACCGAGTGAAAGTAAGTTAAGGAAGTGAATTGATATATTGATCAAAGGATTTGTATGGGATTAGAATAGATCTAAACATCTACAAATTGATTTGTTTTGTAATCAGATCAACTATTGTTTCAATTTAACCATTGATACAGAAAAAAATCTCTTAACCAAGTGGACTTAACTATCTTATTTTATGCCCCTATGTCATTCAATGAATTTACATTTTTATCCTATCGACCCCATAGTGAATGTTGGTTGAATGATAACTGTTAGTCTTAAACCCTCTAACAAGGTCACACCTAATAGTGTGTTTGTAACCTTTAACAGGGTTGTCTCTTCACCGAGCTCACTTCAGAAGAGTGAAAATTATTTTGGGTTACTGGTCCCAGGTGGTTTTTCCCTTAACAAGGTTTCCACATTAAATCATTGTGTTATGTGTTTCTGTGATGATTTCTCTATTGTCATACTTTACATACTGCATATTTGATTTGATCGGTAATTATTGTGAGTTAATTAATTGGTAATTGGTAAAGGCATAGATAGTTTAAGAATTTTTGTTTTTAAAGTTACATCTTAAGATTTGGGACTACAAGGTAACTGATCTAACTAATTCATCCCCCCTCTTAGTTATTCTAACAACTTCCTACAAATTTAGGGGAAATAAAAAGCTAACTTGATAAGGCATGAAATCCTTCTTCTCTTCAAGCTCCACACACTCAGAGGAGTATGCCTAATGGGAGTACAAAAAAAAACCAATCTTATGCGAGATCCCACTTGCATAAGTGTTCTAAGAACTAAAAAATTGGCACATGTGACAAGGATTAAATCCTTCTTTTATTCCATTTCTAGACTCAGGCAAGCTAACCTAGCATTCATTTCTTTAAAGAATCACCAAACAACACTTGTATAATGAAAATAAAAGTTATGAATATGTATGTTCTTCAACAAAAAGTAAAGATTAATTGAATTTAAGAATTGATGACGAGAAGTGCATAACCAATAAAGACTAGTGCCTTATCTTTTGGGCAATAGAGTCAAATAAATATACATCCCAAGAAAACCCTCTAAGTCCAAACATATAGAAACCATGTCAAATTCCTTACAATTGACTATTTTCACTCCAATACCCAGACATCAAATTCATGTGCAAGTTTTAAACTCTCATAATTTGTCTCAAAGATTTACTCTCTCCTTGAAAGAAACTAAGAAAATAAATTCATAGCTACCTTGCAACCAGTGTATTGAAGTTCCTTACAAATTAACACACAAGGATTTAAAACAAGATAGACAAAGACATCACCAATATGGATAGGGATTCCACTATTCTTCATTAAAAAATCTTCTGATTCAGTATATTTACAAGATAAGAAACCCAAAAAATAAAACTCAAAAGTTAGAATAATGCCCAATAGTGTTTAATTTCATCATCCCTTTACAAATACAACAACTACCTATATATATAGTATCCAATAAACATCTTGGAATCCTAGAAGAAACATGATGAAACAAGCTTCAAATCATTTAGGGAAAAATTAGGGTTTCCAAAAACTACAATCAACCAAATACAACAAGAAATAAAAGTAGACAAGAAAGCCTGAAAACTCGGGAAGGATCAGATCAAATCTGATTTACAATATTTGGGTTTCGTCATCACAGGCCAACTATGGTTACAAATTCAAAGGCTTCTTGTTGTAGACAAAAACTTTAATGCTAGAACCATCTTAGAAATCTTGCATGTATTAGGGCATGGAAATTACAGACAACCATAATACCATATCCACCCTTCTCAAAATATCAGTCCTCTTCATTAAACTAGAATGACACTTTAGGAAACAAATCAGATCATGATGGCTACCTAACACCTTATTCATTAATTTTCACCTGTAATTATCCTTAGAACAAAAAAAATATGATTTGTTTCTACCTCACTGACTTCAAACCTATTGGAAAAAACCCTTAAATAATTCAAAAATTAGGCCACACCGGTTAATCAACAAATTTAAAACATGGTCGTTGATCTTCAATCTTCCTGACACATTGGTTGACATACACCTTAAAAAAGACATTCCACATCACCCTTTGGTGACCAATCAGAAGAAATCACATCATCAATACCTGGCACAAGGACCCAATGCTTCATTGACTCATTAGGCTAGGCACGTGGTGGCATGGCATGATCCTGGGATCAGTAACCATCATTCATCTTTTCATTGAGGAAACACACCTATTGATGATCTTCCTTTCAAACTATCAGTCCCTTAATAGTTCTACAAAGCTACAGACTCACTTACAAATCAGGAAACATGTCATCAATGCGTCATCCCATGAAGGATAAATATTTTCCATGTCTTCTTCGTGGAATAGCGCTAACCGTTAGATCATCCTGTAGATGGTAATCTTTTATTTCTCAGTGGACCTTTGACCCCACTGAAATATGACATCATCTGGCCCCACCAAAACTGGCCCCACCAAAATTGTTTCTGGTGTAGAGAACCTCCCATTTTGATAGGTTAGTGAGTGTGTAGGGTTTCTTGAAGTCTTTTGTCTTGTTAAGTGTGGATTGGACTAACATCCTATAGGTGGAATCCAAAGTGGATAACCTGCATATTTCTAAGAGCCAAATGAGCTCATGGGCTAATGTGGTCTATATGGTCTATAAAGACCAAATGTACTTATTTTGTGTAGGTTTGGTTTAGTATATGTCTTAGGATCCTAAATGTCATAACTAGGGTCCTAGAGCTCACTGCCAATCATTGAGTTGACTCAACAAGTCAAATAGCACTAGATGTAAAAAAGTTGCTCGAGAAACTTTTGCAACTTCTTGGCAAGAAGTTTCCAAATGAAGTTAGAGCGATTGTAACCACTTATGCTTGGTATATAAGTATGGATTAGATGAATTTTGAAGGTTAATGAAGTTTTTGATTGTTGATCATCATTGTGTACTTTCTATACAAAAGAGAGACTGTGTTTCCTACTAATTAGTAGTGTTCTTTATTTCCTACATGAACCTGTGCAAATTGGATTGGGTGATCGGGACCCATGGTGTAGTCTGCTAGATTAAATATCTTAAGCATTGATTAGTTTGATTCTAAGTTATTATATTGTGAAGTTATAGTAGATTTAAGTCACTAGTTTGTAAGATCCATTTACAGAGTCTCAGTGCCTAGAATAGCTCTAACCTAAGCATCCACTAGTGGAAATGGATGAAAATATAGGGGATGCAAGGTTAAAGTCTATATATAGTTTTTTTGTTTTCATTTTGGTTGTGGAAAATAAATTTCTAGGCCAAGAAGGAAGCCCTATGGCTGACTGTTAGGAACAGGTGAGCCTGGATAGGGTAAAGAAGGAATTGGACAAAACACCCATGATTTTGGAGGAAAGAATTAGAGGCATGTGTGGAAGCCCTGTTAGGCCATTTTTATGTCATGCAAAAAATCCTTTAAAATGGCCTATTGCCTTGAAGGTTTTCTTGGTTTGTGCCCTGCCTTGTGTTCTTCATGTGTCACCAAGCTCTGGTCCAATCTGCATCTCTTAAAGTGTAAAATCCCAAAAGATATTCAAATTCTAAGGTCTATGGGAAAATTCTTTAAATTCTACCATAGTGTCAAAAACCCACAGTATTTTTGCAAATCCACGTTGTTTTCGACCTGTGTGTTGTTTTTGACCTTGTGCTTCTTGTTTGGTTCACTTATCTTTTGGCACTGAAAACTTGCATTATTTTCAACCCTCCGTTTCATCTTTTCTGTCAGCTCTCCTTGTTCAGTGTCTTAGCTGTGCATGTCCGACCGTGTGGTGGGTCTGGCTTCTTCCCTATTCGCTATCGCATGGCTGCATGTCAGACTTTTTTGACATGTGATCATGTGACCGCTTGCCACGTGACTGTGTGGGTCCTGGTCTTGTGCAGCTGCTTGGCGGTTTACTTTTCTAACATTGCAAGTGCGATGGTGGTGGGACCTAGTTTCCAGATTGGGAAGAGGGTCTTGACACTATCAGAAGATCAACAGTTGTTGTTAAAGCATGAGGGATGCATTAAGGCTTTGCACTTTTGTGACAACTATCTGATCCTCCGAATGGGTGAGGCTTCTTGCGGTGATGGTCCCAGAGGCCAACCTGTGGCAGCCTATGATTGGCTGTCACATGGTCACATAACCTATTTCTGGGCTATGCGATCATGTGACCGCTTGCCATGTGCCCCTGGGGCCCATCAGCATGGTGGTTGCAGTTTGGTGATCATAGTTTGGTGGTCAAGTGTGGTGATGTGGCAGCTTCCTATTGGCTATCGCATGATCACATAGCCTTTCTCTTGGCTATGTGATCATGCGACCAGGTGACACGTGTCCTTGGTAGTGCAGTGGTGGGTTCCGGTGATGGTTTCCATGGAGGTTGCAGTGGTAGTTAGTGTTTGCGGGCTGGCGCATGTTTGCATAGCCCATTTTTGGGTTATGCGATCATGTGATAGGGTGCCACATGTCCCTGGGGCCCATCTAGCTATTTGGTGGGCTTGGTGGAGGGTGTTGTCATGGCAATTTCTGGTTGGACCGTGCTGGCAGGAAGGTGAGTTTGAACGCGGGCCCAGGTTTGGATTTCTCAGTGGTTGCAATGTGTGGTGGCCTGACACATGGCATCGAGTGGGCCCAGGTGGGGTCTTGGTTTTGGTGGTCTGGAAAAAAGATGGTGATGCTGATAAATGTGGTCTTGTCATGCATTCACAAGAAGATTTGGTAGTTTCCTAGTGTGTCTAGCGACTTGGCGAACAGTGGTTGCGGAGTCGCTAGATTTTTAGCGAAAGGTGCAAAGCATTTCATGAACTGGCGGAGGTTCTTTGGTCACCAGTTTGCCAGATATGTGGGGTCTATGTTTGCAGTGATCGGGCGAATGGTGGTGTGACACATGGCAGGTGGGCCCAGGTCTGAGGCTTAGTAGATTGTTTGCAGGGCCAAGGCATAGTGTTATCCTATTGTTGCATGTTCGCATAACCCATTTCTAGGTTATGCGATCATGCGACCAAACATATATTGGAGCCCGATGCTTATGGTGGTAAGGTTCATGATAGCACAGTTGTGTGGCTAAGGGCGAAGAGGTTGATGAACATAAAGCCTGCTAGATGCAAAGTGACCATTGCACTTTCAAATTTGAATGTTTGTGAATTTCCAGTGACAGAGGGTACCATATTTTTATGGAGTTGAATGCCAGATTAGACCCTGTTTGGTGAGAAATGATTTGTAGTGTGGTCCTAAGTTCTTGGCGGTTGTTTACAGAGGGATTTGTACCATGAGGGGTGATTGCAATCTTTGCTTGAGGTGTGTTTATAGGTGGCCATTTGTACTAGTTTCATGGTAGTTCCTGGTTTTCTGTCCTAATCTCAATGTGCTCATAATTGCAAAATCTATTTGAGACTTCTTTCTCTAGGTTGCTTGGTTTCCTACCCCTTGTAGTAATTTCTGATGTAATTTTGATTGGCTTGGTGGGTGAAGGCTATGCCCTAGCTATTCGTAGGTTGTTGCAACCTGTCATGGGTTTCCAAGGTAGCTAGTGGTCTAAAATGTTGAATTTTTGTCTTTGTCTGGGTTCCTCTCTTCCACTATTGTGGGGACTGGTTCTATGAATGTTCTTCCTACCATGTATTTCCCTTCTTCTCTACATATAGGGTGTTCCCTCTGTCTCTTTCTGGCTATGGGAATATAATGAAATTGTAACAGTGTCTTATGCATTAGATTTCAATATATTTGTTCTGCTTCTAGATTGTCTCCATTTGGGTTTTAGACTTATCAATTGTAGCATCAAGGGTGTTATAGTTTTTCTACTTGCATTTCTAGTGAGTGTCTATAGTAGAGTTGTTTTTTGTAGAAGCAACTAAGTCTAGGACTAGTGTTCAGATATGTATGAGCTGAGGTACCAAAGATGCATCATGCTTGTCTTCCAGTGGATGTTGGTTAATGTATTGCCTGTTCCTAGGTCTTTTCTTTGGATAGGTGATAGCATATCTAGGTGCACAGGTGGTTTGGTAATGTGTGATCTGGTCAGGGTGAGTGTGTTGTCTTCTTGTTTCATAGCCCTATTGCAGTGAGGTATTTGACTCTGCTGCCCATTGGATAAGGCACTGGTCTATGAGAGACTTGGGGTACTTCAGGAGTCCATTCAGCCCAACATCAATCATTCATTTAAATCCTTTCCCTTCATGTTGGTAGTAGTAGTAGGAGGTCTCTTTCTAGTTTTCAGACTCATTGCATGCAGATTAGGTTATTGCATGAGGTCATGGTTCATTAGGGTACAGGATACCTATAGGGGTCTGAGAACTATTCCATAATAATACATCTACAGGCCTTTTGTTCATCAACTCAGGAAGAGTCATGAGTGTGCAGATGAGGCAATACCTACCTGAGTGAATGTGGAACTCGAAGCAGAAGGAGGATGTTCTTTATCCTCATCAATTGGCACTTTTTCTCTTGTCAGACTTTGGAGTGAAGACTAACCAGTTTGTCAATCATAGTGTAAACCTGGCACTGTGTGGGAACAAGTTTAAAAGCCAACAAGCCCTAAAGAGTCTCCTTAAAGGATCAAAAGGTGGGAGAAGGGGAATCAAAGTTTGAAGATCAATTTGGTGACTATTTTTTCAGACTGGTCCAGAGGCCTAATTAATAGGCTAAAAACTAGGGCCTGATGGTAACTAGGGTAATGGGTGCAACCAAAAGCTAAGATTTTGGATTTAGATAGTGTTTATGGACACCTTGAATATTTTCAAGGTCTTATGTGGGGTTTTTGGAGGATTTGGGAGCCTTAGGTCAAAAATAGTGAAATTAGACCTACTAGGAAATGAGGCAATTAGGCCTCCTAGTGAATTTGGTAACAAAAGGCTTGTTAAAGTGCTCAAAAGTTTGGGAAAGGATTCTAATGGAATTTTGAAGATTCAAGGACTTAGTTAAGAGCCTATGTGATGTGTGAGAAGATCCTAAGCTAGGGTTTGGAGTTCTAGAGGGGAGTTCTAGTGAAAAAGCCTAGTGAATTAAGGAGCTAGTTGAACCAAGGAGTATTGGTTCTTCTACAAATTAACTATACCTTGGAGGAGAAGTTGATAGAGAGGATCTTGGAGATCCACATTAAGGAATGATGTACGATCATCTTGGGTCCTTGGAAATCCTATGTCACCAAAAGATTTTGAAGTTTGTTTATGGTGCTCGATTCCTTCTTTGACTGAATTGGTTCAGTAGTTGGTCAGTTTCCTTTGGTTACCAAGTATGGTCAATTATCTCTTGGGTGGTTAGTCATTTCAATGGCACTTGGTGATGCTTGTATATTTCTTGGTCATCCTTAATTACCAAGTAGTTTATCTTGAGTTTCTATTGAGGCTGACTTGTGCATTGATTATGGGTCATAGATTTAATACTGGTATCCATCATTGGTAAGCGTGTGGTCCTAGATCTAACCTTTCCTTTTGTTGATTATGGATCTAAAGGCTGACTTAGTTTAGTAACCTCTTGTATAAATGTAGTTGTTTGGTTAGAGTTTAGGGAGTCAGTTTTTGGAGTTCAGTTAGAAATAAGAAGATAGAAGATTAGAGATTGTTGGTAGATTCTCACATGTTTGAGGACTTCTTTAATTCATTATAATACTTGGCCATAACCGGGATGGCCTTATAGCCTGAAATGTATGAATCAATTTGAATGAAATATATATCATTGATCCTACATTCTCTCTCTCTCACAATGTTATGGTTGTTTTTTCTTCTATGTGTTGTTGAGCAAGGTGGTGGATTAGGTAGGGTGTACCATCCTCTTGGCCTCTCTCTATTCTCTACTCCCTTGCATAAGGTGGTATCAAAATGAGGTGAGATCTGAATCTAGGTTTGTGAATCTAGATTTTTAGCTTCCTTCTTGAGAAGCTCTAGTTGATTATTGTGGGGTAGCAAATTGCAATCTAACCTGCACTTGTAGAGGGTTTTCAAGATGGTTCGTAGGAAGAGAGATGTGGATCTAGGATTGGTAGACATGTTGAGACAAATTTCTACTAGACTAGAAGCTGTTGAAAAAGCCTAGGGAAGAGGAAGACATCTTGAAGATGTTAGTGATGATGAAATTGAGGAAGAACAGGCGAATGTAGAACCTGGACCTGTGATGGATTAGGGTGAAGAGAGATTCTTGAAGGCTTTAACAAGTCTGAAGTCTACACCACATTTTAATCCTCCTGAGTATGGTGGAAAACTAGATTTTGATGAATTGGTAGATTGGATCACTAAGATCGAAAAGTATTTTGAGTATGAAAATATACCTGAAGACAAGAAGATGAAAATTGCAAGAACAAAGTTGAAAAGTCATGCATCCTTATGGTGGGAACATCTGTAGCTAGATAGAAAGAGGAAAGGAAAAGACAAAATAAAGATATCGAATAAAATGGTGAATAAATTGAAAGGAAAGCTCTTACCTTGTGATTATTAGATTGACCTAGTTCAGTGAATGCAAAGTCTAAGGCAGAAAGATAGCTTGGTAAAGGAATATACTAAGGAATTCTATAGATTAGATATCAAATTTGGACATGATGAAGATGATGTGGAAATAATTGCTAGATACCTGAATGGTTTGAGAGTTTCCATCCAAGAAGAAATCAGTTTGGTTAAATTGGACAATAGTGAAGAGGCTTATCAATTTGCATTGAAAACTGAGGAGAAATTGAATAAGAGACATGATAAAAGACAAAGAGGAAGAGGTGGTAGATTCCCTAGAGGAAGAGGTAGATCACATGGTGAAAATAGTAGATATGAACCAGAAAAGACAAGTTTGGATAAAGGCAAGACCGAGTGGAAAGGTGAAAGTTCATCTAGAGACAATAAATACTGAGGTGGTTATAGAAGAGGTGGTTTCTGAGGAACTTGTTACAATTGTGGAGAAGAATGACATAGATCTTTTGAATGTACACATGCAAGTAAGAAGGCTGGTAGTAGTAGAAATGCTTTGGTGCAAGAAGAGTCACCGAATGAACCTGAGAAGGAAAATAACTTGACTGTAAGAAGAGCACTATGGAATGAAAGAAAAAAGGAAGATCCAGTAAGGAAAAGTTTGTTCAAGACCAAATGTAGAGTTTCTGACAAAGTTTGGAAGGTAATCATTGACAATGGTAGCTAGGAGAATCTGGCATCTGAGGAAATGATCACAAAGTTGCAGTTGAAAAGGTTGGAACATCTGAAGCCCTATTAGATTTCATGAATCAAAGATGAGCATACACTCTTGGTAAGTGAATAATGTTATGTGAATTTGAAGATTGGAAAGTACTATGATAAGGTGTTGTGTGATATCATGCCTATGGATTGTTGTTATATTTTATTGGGTAGACCTTGGAAATATGATAGACATGCTATATATGATGGGAGATTGCATAAGTATACTATTGTGGTTGATGGAAAGAGACAAATCTTGTTACCTTTGATGGAAGAACATGTTAGTAATGTTTGCACATCTATGAAAGTTTGTTTGATGGAAGGAAAAATTTTTTTTAAGGATTTGAAGAAGAGTGATGTATGTTTTGTTGTGATTCCTAACAAACTGAGTAAGAAAACAAAGGATAGTGTTCTTGAGGAGATTGATAAGTTACTCATCAAGTATAGTGAAATTATTTTTGATAATGTACCTAATGGTTTGCCACCAAAGAGAAGCATTGATCATTGTATGGATCTAATCCCTAGAGCTAGTTTACCAAATAAGGCACCTCATCAGTTGACACCTATCAAGAATTGGGAATTAAACTGACTGATTCAAGAGTTGCTGGAAAAAGGTTTGATCAGAGAGAGTTTGAGTCCTTGTGTAGTACCTGTTGTATTGGCACCAAAGAAGAATGGAGAATGGTGAACATGTACTGATTCTAGAGTGAATAGATGTAAAATGGAATCATGTCTATTCAATGTAATGTATGGGGGAAATATAAGATCCACTCCTAAATCCAAATTCAAAAAGGAGAGATCCAATTGGATCAACCAAAAGGTTAATGCACAATCAAATCAATCTATGGAGAATATGAAAAAGAGAGGAAAACCCTATATTTACCTATGGAGAATTGTGCTTGAAATCTAAAATAATTGAAATACAAATACTAACCTCAAATTAGGGAAAATATGGAAAATGCCAATTTCTGATGTTTATGTGTACTTTCAAGCAATTCTACAACTTGTTTTAGACTGGAAATATTGAGACGAAGAAAACCCAGAAATCATTTATCTTTCTGACAGCAGGTAGTCTTTGACCCTAATAAAAGGTCAAAGGCTAGATTCTTTATTTGAAGGTCAATTCTAACTTTGTTCGCAGATCTCAAAAGTTTGCCAAAAAGGGTATCCAAATCTGCTCTTAGATCCAAAATTTTGTACCTGTACCTACAAGAAAAAGGGGTTTTGTTGTTTGTATGGGGGGTTTGCCTTGGTCAAACCCCAATTTAGGAATTAACCTTTAAATTGAATTTAAATGTAGTATGCATAAACAAAGCAATTGAAACAATTCACCTGGCTTATGTTGAATTCCTTGTAGAGGATTTCAATCCTCAAATCCACAAGTAAGAATGAATCAATGGATGTAGGATGAATGTAGGATATCTCCAATCAATGGCATTTGATCTTCAACACCAATCTTGAATTGATCTTCGCATATGAGGAGGCCTGGATGAATGTAGAAGGATGGATCTTCAAGGGGGCTCCAAAGAGATTAAATCCTTCAATGGATAAAAATGGATCTCCTTGATGGATGAATGATTGAACACTTGAATGCTTGAGATGTGATGAAAAATTGATTGAGAGATATTGTTCTCACAAAACTTGATGGAGAAAATGAGAGAGGAGGGCCTCCTTTTATAGTGAACTAGGTCACAATCTTCTAGAGGGGCCATCTCGGAGAATTAAATCCCAATTAGGTCATAAGCTTTAGAAATATACCTAGATTAAATGCAATTTAGAGATTTACCATTCTGGAACCCGAAATGGCCAACCCGGCAGCGGGAAAACAAATATCTCTGAAATCCGATGTAGACACACAAAATTGGATAAATGCATAAATCAACAAAATACATCAAAATCATTAAGGAGTGGACATAATTAAATAAAGTTGAGAAAAATTAATTGAAACAAAGGAATTAAATAATAATGATGTTAAATGATTAAATACAAGCTTAAAAAGGGGCAAAAGCACTATATAATTGATTTTAATTAATTAATTGTATAGTTGTTTAAATCATAAATCAAATTGAACCCATTACCTTCCATGGCTAAATTTAATTACTTAATTGAATTAATAAATTCTATTTTCCCTCAACAAAGTAATCAACCAATGAGATTTGAGGAGAAAAGGACACAAATCACTCACAAATTGTAAATTGTCCCCTCATTTAGGGACAAAGCAAAGTTTTTGACTCAACCATGAGCTAACCATGATCAATTCACTCCACCCCCTACCCTTGGGAAATTACTATAAGTATGAGGCATTTTGGAGAGCATTTCCATCTTGGAAGTCATTTGCAAAAGCATTGTTACTATAGGAAAATTGAACATTCTAAGAGCATTTGAGCATTTAGAATTTATCATTTTAGCATTTTATCATTGCATTGTTATCAAAATGGAGCTAGATTAAGCATGAATATCTCATAGATTAACCATTTAGAAGCATTGTAGTAGCATTCTTCTCATTTTAGAGGTGTCACTAGTGAGGATTTACAACTGAGAGCTCACTTACCACTTCTTTCTAGAGAGCCATGGAATGATATAGATTGTAATTTTAGTTTTAGAGTAAATTTCCTTTGTATTTAGCTTAAATTGTCTTTACTTGATCTTAATTTCATGAAGGTGATTACATTCATCACACAAATGGCACCCACCATGGGGCTTGAGCCTCAAATTCTAACAAATCAGTGATTTAAATCATCTTTGCATGTGTTTTTGTGTTGTTTCCGTGTGTTTTCTGCAAGAATTTGCTAAAGTCACACCTACAAGAGATTTTCTCACACCTCGAAGCATTTCGCTATCGCTTCAGACACCTGTTCTTACGCTAGCTATCTGGAAACTCACACCTAAAATAGTAAAGCATTCGACCTTTACGACTTAAAATCACACCTAGGTGGTAGGAAGTATTGCTTACCTGTTATTTACTGTCGCTTTAAAGATTTCTTTGCATTGCATTTAAAGTCTAAATTTATGCTCTGGCTAAATTTTTTATTGCTTGGAAATATGACTTTGCCTTGCATTTGAAGTTTAAAGATCTGCTTTAGACAAGTCTGTTATCACTTTGAATTGATTTAGTGTCATTTTGCACTGGTTATTTTCTGTGGATTTAAAGTTTGTTCATGCCTAGGATGGAAATAGTTACTACCTATGTGAATTACTGATGTCACTTGTGTCACTAAGAAGTGTCATGGCTAATTAGTAAAGTCACGCCTATGAGTGATTTGTTCACACCTATTAGCTGGACGATGTCACCTGCATTTTATTTGATGTTCGGGTCTTTAATTGGATAAATTTGAAAATCTAACTATCTGGGTTTGTTGTTGATCAGTAAATGAGCAGACAACTAAGGGTGAGAAAGCCAAAAAGCAGGTTTAACAAGGAGGGAAAAGCATTGGCTAAGAAGATAAAGAAGGAGAATCAAGTACACACCAAAACGGTCCTTGAATCAGCACTAGATGATGATGTCAAGGTATATGAAATGTATTTGGCTGTGATTGAAGCTTATAAGCATAAATTTTTTTCCTTAAATGGGATCTATGAACCTTGAGCTTAAAGTTTCTTTCACTTAAATCTTTTTTTGATTACATGCAAGTTTGGTTTCCCCTCATTGTGAATTGGTTGTGTTGGACTAACTTGTTGGAGGAGGGAGCTGGAGCAATTGCCAAGGTGAGTGAAAAATGAAAATCAGTAACTCAGAAATGCCCCTAGCCTTTGCTAGCTACAAGGAGAGGTATTTCACTTATACAAGCTTGCATTCCCTTAACTTGTGGCATTGTCATTTTAAATCTAGCTTTAAATAGAAAGGAAATTGAACCACACATTTCAATTCTAAGAACCTCCTTGTCAAGAGGTTGAAAAAGAACTAAGTGTTTGAAGTGTTTGGGAATCAAAGGGAAAGTTAGGGATATGCTCTTCACCTTCTTGGTGAAACAAATTCCCAAAAACTCTACCTTAATTCCAATTTTATTTATTTGCAAAATGAACATGCTAGAGATTTTGTGGGCTTGCCTCCTGAATTTGCCTTAGCAAGGCTAGTGAGAGGGATAGCCCAAAGTGGGATACACTTTCTTTCACCGTGAGAATCCGACCCACTATAAAATGAAATGCATGCATCCTTAATGGGGTGCATGACAAAGGGATTTTAATTTTCTCGAACTTCCTCTAGTACTCCTTACAGATTACACAAAATTGTACTTCAGTGCATGTGGGAAGCCTCCTTGGAGGATGAGAGATTTTAATTCATTTGAACAGAATATTGATTAAATCCCAAGTAAATTAGAAAGGCCACCTTGTAGAGCCATGTTTACGAACCAATTTGACTCTAGGTAGGCTGTTTGGAATTCATTCTTGTGATATACCTATGAAAGCATTTGAGAATATACATGTTAGATTGTTGTTTAGAGACTTTTATGTGTGTGTTGCATTTGTTCCTAATTTTCAAAACAAAAATTTTACAAAAATACCTGATCAAAACTCCTAAAAATTCAAAATTTTATACCCTGGTCAGAGAAGTGTTTCTTGGGCACATTCTAAACATGCCTATCAAAGGTTCAGTCATGCCTATGATTGGTTTAAACATGCATGAACATAGTAAAATCCCACCTAACAAAGATTCAAACATGCTTGGTAATACTGGAAACCCGCTTAACAAATGCAAAGTGCCACCTATACATTACAGTGTGTCACCTACCAAGAAACCTGTACCCACGTATAAAAGATTTAGACACGCCTCTGCTTGGTTTAGTCATGCCCAAAAAACAAAAAGGGAAAGAAGAGAGTACTTCCAAGAAGAATCAAAAAATTTTGAATATCAATTTGAGTACCCTTTTCTGAGTTTTCATCGATTCAACTTTCATTCTGGTCGAAAATCATGTTTTACAAATCTGTCAAAATTTTACAAAGGATTAGACCCCAAGTAGTCTTGACTTGTATCCAAGGTTCATGCCTATGTTCACCAGATTGTACTATATCAAGAAAACCTCACAAGCTGACAAGACCTATCTGAGACAAGAGCTCCCTTGTCCTAGAGAAGAGACTATTCCTAGAATACCACAAAAGTCACCCGAACAAGAAAGGGAAGAAAACATGATGTATTATGGTAGTTTGGGTGGTAAAGACAAGAATGGTATTGATCTCACTAACCAGCGTGAGGTCAATAATGGGGGTATTGATATAAATAACCAGAGAAACACTAATAATCAAGGCAATACCAACAATGGAGGAGCAGATCACAATGCTCAAGGATTGGACCAAACTCATAATCAAAATAACACCAAACTAACGACAGAAGATGCCACAAATGAAAAAGTTAATGAGGCCATCCAATGTCCTTACTTCCAAAAGCTCATGGAAAAGGCCCTAGATAGAGATAGAGAAAAGCACTTTATGGACTTAGTGCAAAAGGGCATTAGACTTCCTCAAGATTATGATGTCAATCAACTCAAACCACCACAAGCTAAGGAGAATACCTTAGACATCATGAATAAGCAATTCAAGATGTTCCAAATGCAATTTGACATCATCAAACAAAGCGGGGCTCCCACGCCTTTTTCCATTGAAGCCTTGTGTCCATTTACATTTGATAGAAGCTTGGTCATGGTGCCATTCCCAATTAATGTGGTGCTCCCTAAGTATGACAAGTATGAAGGAACGTCGGACCCACAAGATCACTTATGGGAATTTTGTGCATTGAGCTTAGAGTTCATGCATGAAACAACATATTTAATGATATTATTCCCTAGAAGCTTAGGAGGCATGGCTATGGGGTGGTTTTCTAAGTTACCCTCTGGCATTAAGACCTTTGAAGAGCTAACTTCAAAATTTGTGGCTCATTACTCATATAACATCAAGCATGAGGTCACGATGATAACATTATGTAACACTAAACATAAGGATGCAGAGGCATTCCTCACTTTTCTACAAAGATGGAGGACAATTTTTGCAAGGTATCCTAGGAGTGTGCCTGAAAAAGAGAAGATGGATATCTTAATTAATAGTTTGAGCAATGAGTTGAACTACCGTTTGTGGATGCAATGTCCTAAGACCTTCCAAGATCTGATTGAAAATGGAGTCACCATGAAGGAAGTGTTGGTCAAAAGTGGAGAATTGAAATTTTACAAGGATAATAAGTACAACTCCACTAATAATAGCTCCAACAATGGCAACAATCAAAAGAACAATTGGTACAATAGTAATAGTCGATACAAGAATAACAATAAAGGAATCATTAATGATGGTGTGGTGCAGTCTAGCAACTTTAAGGTGGTTCCATTTTCTCTTACAAGGACACCTAATCAAGTTAACAATACTAATCAGGCATATAATGCACCTCCCAACAACAACAACAATGCCAACAAGGACAATCAAGGAAACAATGCAAGAAATAGAAAGTTTGATAAGTATTTGAAGCCTACTCCTTCAAGGAACTTTACACCCTTGGGTGAACCCCTTAAAAAATCATTAAAGACTCTCATGGCTAATAATGTCATTACATTGCCCAACATTTAGCCTTATGAGCCAAATAACAAGCCTAGTTGGTGGAGTGCCAACAGTCATTGTGAGTATCACAGAATTCGGGGGCACACAACAAATGAATGTCTACAATTAAAGAATGTGGTGCAAGACTTGATAGATAATAACATAATCACCATTGATGGACCCCAAAATAATGAAGACCATACAACATTCAAGCAACCTTTCTACAAACATGACAAAGGGGAGTCATCCAATGGCAAGAAACAAAGCGCCAATAACCTAAACTTTGCGCCACCTTATGATCATATTGTTAATGCTATAATAGTCAATGAACAACCTCAAAAGGAAGCATCAAATGTCATTACAAGAGGGTAGAATTATAGAATGATCCTACAAGGGATAGCCCCTCAAAGCACTAACATCCCACAACCCAACATTGTGGTCAAACAACCTTCTATAGCAGCAAGGCCTTATAGTTTGGTTGATCAATTACAATGTACTCCATCACAAATCTCTATCTTAGAGTTATTAAAGTTGTCACCAAATCATAAGGAGATTTTGGAAAAAGATCTAGTAAAGACACATCTTCCTACTAACTTAGAGGAAGAAAAGTTTCAAAATATGGTGGGACATCTTGTGGCACCTCATTGTCTTTCATTTTCTGATCAAGATGACATGTCTATAGCCCATCCTCAAAATCTACCATTGCATATAGAGGTCTTAATTGAAAGGCATAGAGTCAAAAGAGCCCTTATTGATGGAGTGGCTGGTCTCAACATTTGCACATTAAGTCTTGTCAAATCCTTCGGTCTATCTAAGTCTTGCATTGATCCTACAAAGAAAATCACCATTAAAGCTTATGATGAAGCTGAAAGAGATTCTAAAGGCATGATTGTATTGCCCATCCAAGTGGGACCAGTCAAGAAGGATACCAATTGTCAAGTGTTGGACATGATCTTAACTTATAACATTTTGTTGGGAAGACCATGGATTCATGAGATGCAAGCCATCCCATCCACATACCACCAATGCATCAAGTTTCCATACATGGGTGAAGAAATCATGGTTGGAGGAGACTCAAATCCATTTCAATATTGTAATGCACTCAAACCCTTGCATGAGTTATACATTCCACATAACTATGAAGGAATCATTCCAAGGATCACTAATAAAGATACCAAAATGGATGGTCCGGTCATAACATTAGATGCTACTCAAAACCCTCCTCAAGCTAGCTCAACAACATCAACTAAGGGAAAGGAAAAGATGAGCTACGAGGGTCCAATTACAAGGGAAGACTCAAATCAAGAGTCTAAATCAGAGATAGTACCCTAAAAACCCACTAGAGAAGAAAAAGACAAGGTTAAAGAGGAAAACTACAAGAAAATGGATAAGATGATGGTTGCCTTTGACAAATAATGTAAATTCAGTTCCAAAGGAGTAGGGGAGTATTTTGTTTCCCTATTTGATATGCCCACCTCTCCAAGGACACATGGTAAACCATCAAAATGAACTTTGCCTCACAAGTTCAATTCTTTCTTTGTAAGAGAAAGTGATAAAGCAACATTTGATAAAGAGGAAGATGAGGTATTTCAATGGTTATATCAAGATGAAGAAGATAATTCAAATATTCCCGTGGAAAGAATTCAACATGTTAATATACAAACTAAGCAATATGGGAACGGTTTTGAGATTATGCAAAAGATGGGATACAAGGGAAGAGGACCCTTAGGCCAAAGGAATAGGGGGTTATTAGAACCTATTGAACCTTTTTGGAGGACAAGTCACAAAAAATCTGGAGTAGGTTTTCAATTCAAAGGAGAAAGTTCAAGCCCAATGCATGATTTTCATCCTCAAATAAATGCATTAGAATCCAAAGGAGATAGTGATGACTCTCAGGAATATGAATGAGATACCTTATCAGAGAAGTCATGTCAAGATAAGGAAGTAATTTCTATACATACTTATGCAAAAATCCCAAGGCAAGAAGCTCCAATTAGTGAAGAACCTCATATTCAAAGGCCTAATATAGAACAAGCACCTACTAGTGGAGCATGGATAGAAACATTTTGGATGACTTCAGAGGAGGTAGATTCAAACATTAGTTTTAACCCACTCATGGCTTTTCCCACATTGTTTCCCATAGAGGTTGATGAGGATTTGAGTGAAGGGGACTTTGACCCTTCTTCCATGGATCATCTTGAGGAAGCGCACATCATAGATCTAAACAATATAATGTGTGAACCCTCAAATGAAGTCATGTCCATAAATCCTATTGATGACACCTTACCCAATGATTCCTTAATTTTGATACACCTAGACCTCATTGATTGGGACCAAACCGAACCAAATGACTTACTTTACTTCCCAAATGACCAAGCAGCAAACCAATAACTTAATGCAGTTGAACCCTCTTTCACCAATGAACTCAATACAGACATAATGACAACCACAGGGGTCCAATCTCTTAGTCACAAGAAAAAAATGAAAAAAAATGAAAAAATGAAAAGTTCTATTGGTGAAAACCCAATTGTGGCACCATTAGAACCAAAAAAAAATGAAAATAAAAGATGTTTCTTTTCATGAAAACCCAACTGTGGCACCAAAGGAAGAGAGATTGGATACTTTTCCTGAACATGAGGAAGAAAGGTCACCTTTTCTTATATAACCAACAGAAAAGGTCAACATTGGGACAGAATTAGATCCAAAGTTCATACACTTGGCAACATCACTTACACCTCTAGAAAGAGAGGACTTCATCAAATTCTTCCAAGAGCAACAAGTAAACTTTGCATGGTCATATGCTAACATGCCTAGATTGGATCTTAATTTCATAATGCATCATTTGAATGTTAGACCTGGAGTTAAACCTGTGAAGCAAAAGCTAAGGAAAATGCACCCACATGTGGCTCTCCTAGTAAAGATAGAATTGGAAAAATTGTTAAAGGTTGGATTCATAAGAACCATAGCATATGTTGATTGGATCTCTAACATTGTGTTAGTCACCAAGCATGATAAATCTATCCGTGTATGTATGGATTTTAGAGACTTAAACCTTGCATGTCCCAAGGATGATTTCTCATTACCAAGCATAGATACCATAGTGGATTTGACAGTAGGTCATGCAATGTACTCATTAATGGATGGATTTAGTGGCTACAATCAAATAAAGATTGCTCCTGAAGACCAAGAAAAGACAACTTTTACTTTCCCTTGGGGTACTTTTTTTTGGAATGTCATGCCCTTCGGTCTTAAAAATGCCGAAGCCACATATCAAAGGGCCATGACAACTATTTTTCATGACATGATGCACACTTTCTTAGAGGATTATGTGGATGACATCCTAGCAAATTCCCACAAAAGAGAATACATTTACAAATCCTAAGAAAAATATTCATTTGGTTGGAACAATTCAAAGTTAGATTAAACCCAAAGAAGTGTGCCTTTGGTGTCCAATTCGGCAAGCTATTGGTCTATATAGTGTCAGCAAAAGGAATTGAAGTTGACCTGGAAAAAGTACAAGCCATAATGGACATGGAGATACCTAAGAACATCAGCCAAATGAGATCCTTACAAGGAAAAATTCAATCCATAAGAAGGTTTATTTCTCAATTAGCTGAAAAATGTCACTCTTTCACCAGATTATTACACAAGGACACTATATTCATATGGGATAGAGAATGTGATCAAGCTTTCACATTGTTGAAGACTTATTTGATAAATCCACCTATTCTCATGCCACCAATCAAAGGCAAAGCATTGCTTCTTTACATATCTGCTATAGAAAGATCATTAGGAGTACTTCTAGCACAAGAAGATGAGCAAGGAAAAGAAAGAGCTATTTACTATCTCAGTAGAACTTTGATCAAATATGAGCTTAATTACACATTTATGGAAAGGGCTTACTTAGAAGTGGTGTTTTCCTCTCAAAAGCTAAGACATTACATGTTGATGCATAAGATCAAGTTGATCGCCAAGATTGACCCTCTCAAATACTTATTAAGAAAAACTACTCTCATAGGTAGGATTGCCAAGTGGGTTATGATATTAAGTGAATTTTACATTGAGTACATTGATAGAAAAGAAATAAAAGGACAAATCATAGCATTTCACTTAGCAAAAAACCCCATGATTTCCACACAAACTATTCAAGTAGGATTTTCATATTTCACCATTGTCAACATAGAAGCAAAAACATGGAAGTTATATTTTGATGGCTCTTATACTCAAGGAGGTTCTGGGGCTGGCATACTATTGGTTACTCCACAAGGCTACACTATTCCCAAGTCCTACAAGCTCTTATTTCCATGCACTAATAATATAGCGGAGTATGAGGCACTAGTCATAGGCATCAAAATGGCTTTAGAATGGAATGTCAAGGAGTTACAAATTTATGAAGATTCTCAACTCATCATCAATCAAGTCAACAATGAATATCACACAAAAGATGAGAAGTTAATGCCATATAAGATCATGATTGATGGATGGAAGAAATATTTTTCTTTGATTACTTTTGAGAAGATTCCTAGAGAGAAAAACAGAGCAGCCAATGCCATGGCTACCTTGGCTTCCTTGTTACAAAAACCAGATCAAAATGAGAAGTATGAGTTCTTGGTGGAAGAGTTGGTAAAACTGGCATTCCACCTTCCTAACACCCAAATTGTTTCCCTTTTACATGGACATGAGTCTCCTTGGTATGGACCTATCTACACTTATCTCAAAGACCAAGTACTACCCTTAGACCAAACTTGCACCCAAAAACATAATTTCATATGCCAAGCCACCCATTACCTAATCCTTTTAGAAACATTTTATCGTAAGGGTCTTAAATGGATGTTACTTAGGTGTTTAGAGGAAGAAGAGTCTAAGTTAGCTCTCCATGAGGTCCACGAAGGCATTTGGGGGTCACACTCAAGCGGTCTAAATCTAGCTAAGAAAATCCTTCACTTAGGGTACTTTTGGAAGACATTAGAAAAGGATGCTTGTCATTTTTGTGAAGATATGTAGCAAATGTCAATATCATGGTAATATGATACATGCCCTAGCACAAGAGTTACACCCATTTGTTACACCATGGCCTTTCTACCAATGGGGGTTTGATCTAATTGGTGTCATTCGTCCCCCTTCTTCAAATGGACACAAACATATCATAACCGCAATGGAGTATTTCACAAAGTGGGTTGAAGCGGTTCCTTTGATAATGGCAATGGGTAAACACATTTCCATGTTTATCCTGAATCATATCATTTGGCGATATGGTATTCCACATGCCATCATAAAAAATAATGGAAAATAGTTTAAAAACAAGGATGTTGATGAACTTTGTGCTACATTTCATATCACTTATCACTCATCATCAATCTATTACCCTCCGGGGAATGGTCAAGCTGAAGTCACGAATAAGAACATATTGAAAATCTTGAAGAGATCTGTTAACAAATTAGGAAGGGATTGGCATATGCAAATCAATCCAGCATTATGGGCATATAGAACCAGCATAAGAACACCTACAGGAGCTACACCATTCTCCTTAGTCTATAGGGCTGAAGTAGTTTTTCCATTAGAAGTTGAGATACCATCTTTAAGATTGTCATTACATGGATTGATCATAGATGAATATTATAGAGTAGCTAGGCTTCAACAGTTGGAGTTACTTGAAGAGCATCAAACATAGGCTTATGAGCACCTAAAAGTGTATTAGAATAGAATCTCGAAGAACTATAACAAACATATCAAGCCAAGAGTCTTTCAAGTAGGAGACTTAGTGTTGCATGAGAATCCAAAGAATCAGGTTAAAAGAGAGAAGAAAGGCAAATGGGAAGCTAACTGGCTGGGCCCATTCATCATAGTCTCTTCATTTGGCACAAGAACTTATAAATTATCAGATTATGAAGGAGAGGAGCTTCAAGAACCTATCAACACTATTCATCTCAAAAGGTTCTACACATAAAAGAGTATAAAGAGTATCAGCTAAAAGAGAATCCTATTTATTGTACATAGCTCAAAAGAGATCTTGAAAATACAAAAACATTGGAAAAGCATAAAAGATCAAAAACAGTGGAAAATTGAGCTTGAAGAAAGGAAAAACATTCAGATATGATTCAAAAAATGTTGTCTTGGTGAAAACCTAGCAAATAGGCACCTTGATGATACAAAAAGAATACAAAAAAAGAAAAATACAAAAAAAATTGAAAAAGAAGAAAGTGCCCTAGTGAAAACCTAGTAAATAGGCACCTTGGTAGCAAAAAAAAGAGAAAAAGCTTGCAAAAATAGAAAAAAGAAGCTTGATCCATCCTAAAGGTGAAAACTTGGTAAACAAGCACCTTTGGTTCCCTTAAGTTGGTCTTTCCTAGGTTGCATTTGTACATATTGCATTTCCACCATCCCATTTGTATACCTTCATTGCATCCATCATTTGTACATAGTCATAATAAAGTTGTCAGTTGCATTGATGCATTTCCTTGTTCCCTAGGGTGTCTCATGATCGCATTTATCACTTGGGGGGAGGAAAGGATTGGAATTATGGTACCAAATGGATTCAACAAGTGCACAATCAGTCATGGTAGAGAGAAATTTTTATCAGGATTTATCAGAGAGAGTGTGATTTTTGTGAAACTTTGATGGATATCATTTTTCAACACCCAAGTATTGATCCTACAACTTGATCCTTGAGCCTTCATTGATTTAATTGTTCAAGATTAAAAATTGACAAAAACACTTTAAAGATCAGAATGCTTGGAAAGACTTTCTGAAAATCATGAAACATTGCAAAACACTTAAGGCTTTCTTTTTGATAAATTGGTTAGGAACTTGACTTTTTATCACTTCTTTTAGTTAATCGATGATGTTTTAGTGACTATTTTGAGGAAAATCCATCAACTTATGAGAGTTCATCTCAAGACATGGTCATCCAAGAACCATCGAGGACTATCTCATAAGGGGGAGGATTAACCTTTGTTTATTTACGCAAAAGGATCCCTTGGCTATTTAGATCTTCCATATCTTAATACCAAAAATCCACTTGCAACATTGAATCCATTGACAATGGTATTCAGACTCCCATAGTTTGGTCATCCAACTAGTGAGGGTTGTACCTGGTGCAAAATGAGGTTACCAACCATGATAATAAAAGCGGTATTCATATCATCATGATGTGGTTAGTGATGGTTGTACTAAGCTTTCTGGTCCTGAAACACTCAATGATGAAACTTTATCTTCAAGGCATTTATTTGCTATAAGCTAGTGACACCTAGGTTGCATTGTCATGTTAATTACATGTTAGATTAATTGCATTCTGCATGATAGATTAATTGCATTTGTTTGTGGTACATTTTTCAAGGGAGAAGGGGGACACATCAATTTTAATCTGGGATCATCATAATGTTCAAACAAAAGAAAGAAGGATTGAATCTAGCATTTGATATACTCTTTGAAATTCAAAAACACATGTGGGATTATCTATTGCCTTCATGCATAGCATTAATCATTATTCATTACTCATATATCAAAGAAAAAGAAAGAACAACAGTCATACTTCATACATTCATATAAAATAGGAGTTAGTATTGCATACATTCAAAAGCTGAAAAAATAAAAAAACATAGGAACATACATGTGCATTTACATACAACATTTGGCATCCATACATGAAACATAGAAAAGCATTATAAACATCCATACATTTTTGCATACATCTATATATATCATAACATAAGATACTGCATCCATAGTATAGATCAAAAAACATGCATAACACATCATCTAGCTGCATAAAAGATAATCTCATACATCAACTCATCAAAGGAAAACCACAGAGTATATCATCATATATCATCAAAAAGTGTTCATCACCTAATCATCAAATCAGTATGTCAAGATACAATATCATCAAAGTGATACATTGAATGTTCCGATCAATGAGAATAACATGAAATGAAATAGAGGACATCATCAATGAGTACATATGTCAATCAAGATCCTGTAGCACCAGATCCATCTGGACCTCTACCATCCTACGGGGGATGAGCCTGAGAAGTGCCTACTCCATCCTATCTCTGAACAACCATAGCTGATACAAGCTGATGTAATAAGGAGGCAACCTGATCCAACCGACCCACAACAGTGGACATATCTATCCTCATAGACTACATACCTCTCTCTAATCCAACAATGAAATCACCCTATGCACCTGGTCCATGATCCTATGGTTGTGGAGCTACTAGAGGCACCTATGGAGCCCCATCATCTGGTTGTGCCTGATCCTATTCCTGATCCTGCTGAGCACCATCCTACTATGCCTGATCTGGCTGAGCTGCATCATCATCAGGTTGAGCTAAGGCCACCCTCTGTAACTGAACCAAGGGATCTAATCCTCTAGGAACCTTCCTAGCTGCATCAATCTGTGCATGTCTCTAAGCTCTTTGATGTCTGTGCACTCTATCCTACCTATTTTCTCTAGGCTATCTATCAACTACATCATCCTATGCTCTAGCTTGTCTATCCTGAGCCTGACCCCATCTCATCGGACCTCTGCCTACTGCACCCTGAGGATGCCTATGTCCTCATCCTCTCTGATGTCTCCCATCTTTGGCACCATCTCATCATCCAAGAATAGGCTCAACTGGATCAGTAAAATGAATAAACCTATTGCGAGCCCACCGATCTGCATACTCATGAGACATCCCTACATCAGCCATACTAGGAAGTATCTCCCACTGGCAAATAGTCATCCCTACAATCTAATCTAATGCAAACTGTTAATCAATACATCGACCCCACATAGATATCACTGCCTATACTCAAGCATATAATGCATTGCCATGAGGCATATCCTACATCCTCCTATACTGTCTCAAAACTCTACCGAAGTAGAAGCACTCAATAGTAGTAGTGGTGCACCCAATCATCCAGCAAGGTGCAAACATATATGGTAACTCATCATCATCCTCTCTCCATTGATCACAAACTAGATAAGGACACCACTGAACCTGATCGAGATCATCAATCTGACATCTCCAGTAATCTAGATGTCCCAAATGATGTTGTATCACCATGCTTGTGTATAGAAAAGCATATGGATGTCCACGAGGTTGAGCTCTATTTGAAATGGGCTGAGTAATGGGAAGATGCTCCCATACCCACAACTATAGAACCATCGCACTAGCAGACAATGAAGTGCTCACCTGATAAACCACCTTGTGCAAATCATGGTATAACTGAGCTAGCACATAGGATCCCCAATCAAACTGTTGAGGATGTGCAAGTAAATCCTCTAGTATCCTACCCCATCACACTGAGAAACCTCAACCCCATTGGTCTGAAAGGAGAAAACCGCCAATCAGAGCACCTAAAATAGCTGGTAATCTTAGAAATGATGCAAACTATGGCCAAGTAATAGTATCTCCATCCCCTATGGTGTTGTCTCTGAACAGTCATCGACAGACAGTGGCATCATACATAGAATCATAGTACACTAGCTCGCCTCTACACAAAATCCTCAGCAACTGATACACGTCCTTGGGCATGATCATCCTCTCTCCATATGGTAGGTGAAAGGTATTGTGGTCAGAGTACCATCACTCTACCACTATAGTAAGTAATCCATGGTTCAGCTGGAACTATGGAAGATCAAGTAGAAAGCTCAAACTGCATCGCTCTATAACTTGAAACTCAGCCACTGTGAGTGCTTGACATAAGTCAATAACCCATGATGCTACTGATTGGATGTACAAGGTAGGGAAGTGTGCCTATCAGCAAAGCAAGAAGGAAGCATATCAGTATGTCATATCAAGGAATCATCTCAAGTCAATCAAGAATCAGGTCATCACACCCAGTATCATTTGTTCGTGTCTCTATGTCCTAAGAATGAACTAAGCAGTATCAAAGTCATATCAGTTTTCACACTGATTGATTTGTCCTATCAGTAACTATCCTAAGTGGATTGACCAATCATATTTCATGTTATTTTTATCCTGATATCATAACCTAAAGTATTTTGTTGAAAATCACCGGACTTCATATTATCATTTCGATCAGTCATCGCACGTTATCAAATTTGGCATCAAACACAATCAGTTTTTGCTAGAATGTTTCTCAAAATTCATCAGGCGATAATTTTTTCATATCAAGCGACATTTCATCATAGGTGACTACCAACTCTTTCTAAGCACTATTTTTCTGGTGGTAAGTGACATTTTACTAGTCAAGCGATAGTGAAATAGGCAAGGTGATAGCCAATGTGGGCCTAAGCAATAGTTAAACTGTTAGGGTTCGCCTAAGCGATAGTTTGTCAAAAATCAAGAATTTTTCCCTACGCTAGGCATGATTTCTTCCATGCCTAGGTGAGAGTGGAAATTTCCTAAGCGGTAATGAAACCTAGCAGAAGCGAGAATAAAAGGCAAGAAGGTGACAGTAAATAGGTCAAAGCGATATTGAATCTATCCTAGGCGACATTTTATTCTTCGGAGGCAATTTTGAAACACAAAAATGCAATAAATGCTCATTAAATGCACTATAAAGGACAAGATGAGGTTTGGAATGACTCATCGAAGGTCCATAGTTAGGTGGCCTTGCATATCTCTAGCATCTCTCGAATTTATGCTTGTGAATCGGGACAACCATCTCGAAATCAGTCAGAGGATCAAATTAAAATCACCAAGGTAGAAAGTGAAAATGAATAGTAAAACAAGGTTTACTATCCTATTTAAAGGGTTTTTTACCTAATTTTGGAGGTGAAAATGACTAGGGAGTTATATCAACTTATTCAACCAGGGCATTTCTTCAAATTAGTATGGCATATCATCAAGGTTTCAAAAATAAAAACATATTTCGGCATCATTCATCAAAAATCTTTTTCAAGTCAGGAAATTAATATGTTTTACTTTTTGAGGGGGCATAAGGGTATTCGAATCGAGGTCATAATCAAACATCATGGAATCAATGGGGCATCAAATTTTTTGTTTCATCATCAGAGGCAAGAATCAATCATATTAGTCATATCAGCAATTAGGACGAATAGGAATATTTGAATCAATGTTCTTCCTACATAAATTCAAAGAGGGGCATTTGTAGACACACAAAATTGGATAAATCCTTAAATCAACAAAATACATGAAAATCATTAAGGAGTGGACATAATTAAATGAAGTTGAGCAAAATTAATGTAAACAAAGGAATTAAATAATAATGATGTTAAATGATTAAATACAAGCTTAAAAAGGGGCAAAAGCCCTATATAATTGATTTTAATTAATTAATTGTATAGTTGTTTAAATCATAAATCAAATTGAACCCATTACCTTCCATGGCTAAATTTAATTACTTAATTGAATTAATAAATTCTATTTTCCCTCAACAAAATAATCAACCAATGAGATTTGAGGAGAAAAGGTCACAAATAACTCACAAATTGTAAGTTGTCCCCTCATTTAGGGACAAAGCAAATTTTTTGACTCAACCATGAGCTAACCATGATCAATTCACTCTACCCCCTACCCTTGGGAAATTGCTATAAGTATGAGGCATTTTGGAGAGCATTTCCATCTTGGAAGTCATTCGCAAAAGCATTGTTACTATAGGAAAATTGAACATTCTAAGAGCATTTGAGCATTTGAGCATTTAGAATTTATCATTTTAGCATTTTATCATTGCATTGTTATCAAAATGGAGCTAGATTAAGCATTTAGAAGCATTGTAGCAGCATTCTTCTCATTTTAGAGGTGTCACTAGTGAGGATTTGCAGCTAAGAGCTCACTTACCACTTCTTTCTAGAGAGCCATGGAATGATATAGATTGTAATTTCAGTTTTAGAGTAAATTTCATTTGTATTTAGCTTAAATTGTCTTTACTTGATCTTAATTTCATGAAGGTGATTACATTCATCACACACCCAACACCTAGAAATCAAGGGAATTTGAAATTTGAACTGGGGGTCAGGGATGAGGTTGACTCTGCCCTAGGTCAAGGTTAAGGTCGACCCTAACCTAGGTCAGGGTTGAGGTTAACTTTGACCTTGAGGTCAAGAACCTCAAGACCCTAGCCCATATTGCTAGGAAATGCAGATATGAAGTGGAAAATGGGTGCAGAGGGAAGCAGAATAGGGGAAAAAGCTAGATACATGAAAAGACCAAATCAAGGTGCTTAACATGACCCCAGAACACTTACACGGAGGGCTAAATGCTCTGATCATGGAAGTACTTCTATTTTAAGATGATACATTAAGCCCCCACTTTAGCAAGAGTATGGACTCGATGCAAACTCTTGGTAAAGGAGATCAAAATGAAAAGATAATCTTATCGTAATCCAAGGGACAAAGAGAAACCTCAAGCCCCCAGGGACTCAAGTCTTCTTCGACTCCCAGATCACAATAAGAGAGACATCTCTAGAGAGAGAAAGAAGGCATGATTACCTCACCCAATGAGAACTTATGTCCCATTGTGAACCACAGAAGGAAAATGATGCAACTAGAAAGATGGAATTGAATCGCCTAGTGAATGTGGCTACTCACTAATCAACCCATCAAGGATTCACCCTTAGGAATATTCTATTCCATAAGAATAAAACCAAAAACAAAAAGAGATGCAATCTTAAGGACACCTCTAACCTTAAGGGATCAAAATATATGTATATTTGAAACTGGAGGGATCAAGAGATCCTAAAATATAAATCAATGCTTTAAGGATTGGTTACTAATCCAAAAAGGGAGTAAAAGTATCTTGAAAAATAAATGCGTATCGAAAAGTGCGTGTGTGCAATAGGTGAGTAGAGCATATGCCCCCATGTTAAAGTCATTGTTGACACTTTAACAGGAGAAATGGCTTTAATGGAAACATAAACAACTCCATTGATTATGTTTCCACATCGAGATGCCCCTAGATGAAGACAAATCAAGGGAAATATCATAGAAACATATAGAGAACACAGAAGGGATCTACCTACCGTGGGGTCAGTATGATCATAAGATAATATATATATGATATTATTACAAAAGAATTGACATCATTCCCCAAAGAAAGTAGAACTACAATCACAAAAGAGGAAAGATCACATAAGATATACGAAGGAGAATCTTTTTGGACCATGACATGGAGACCAAAAAGAATTAGTGCTACCACATCTCGAATCAAAGTAGATTACACAAGGAAAAATTTATGAAAAATAGCACAATTAGAACATAACATTGAACAATGCATAGAAGAATAGAGATACATATAGAGGAATTTAAACAACAATTTCAATTCCTTCATCACCTTGTACCAACAGAGTAACAAAGATCGTATAAAAGAATCTAACAATATTTAGCAAACACATTATGGGAGAAACATAGTACAACATGAAAACACACAACAAAGCTACCACAAAGGACAAGATGATCAAGCGTGCCACCTACTCTCCCCATCTCATTTTATATCATTTAGGAAAGGTGGGTAAATCGCAAGAGGAACTATATCCAACATATTAGGAATGATAGCTAGTTCCAAACAAGGATCCTCTTGAGAATCACAATGTTCGACACTAGGTGTAAGAGTTAATTGTGATGAAAGAATATTAGGTAAATCAATGTCAATGTCAATAGTCTCATATTCATCATTAACATCATCAGTATCATCAAGAGTATCTTCTTCATCCAAATTAATCAAAATAGGATCTAAGATACAAATAGAATCATCATAATCATGCATCTTAACATCATTATTTATAAAAAGTTCTTCTAACACATCATGCATAGATTTATCTGAAGAACATAGAGATCTTTGAAGAATAGAATTATGAGCTTTAGCATGATCATGATGCTTCTTACAACGTTCATTGGCAGATAGATTATGTTTTGATTTATTTGAAATAGGTTGAGAACTAGGAGGAACAATCACAAGATCCTTCACAGGTTCTTTAGGAAGATCAATAGGATTATCAACAATAGGAGGAACAATCACAAGATCTTTGATAGGCTCTTTAGGAAGATCGATAGAAGGAACTTGATTAATAGAAATAGAAACCATAGTTAAAGTAGGTATAGAAGGTGTAGGAAATATACCACAATTAAGATCCATAGGAGGGATGCTTAATTCAAGAATCTTACGATGTTTATAAGCTTGATATGAACAAAAAATGATTAATAGGTTGAGGAGGACATGAATTAGTTAATGAAGGCCAAAAGAAATCAAGAGCAACACAATCTTTAGGCCGAGAAGGTTGATATAACCTATGATTAATCATCTTCACTTCTTCATCATGAATGAACTTAAGACACTTATGGATAGGTGAAGCAACAACATGCATGGCCTTTAACCAAGGCAAACCTAGCTTAACTTGAAATTGATCAAAAGTAGGAACCACAACAAAGGTAGTATTCACAATTTTTCCACAGAGTTCAACTGGTAAAGTAATAGAACCAAATGATGGATAAAGAAAACCATTGGAAGTTTGAATCCACACATTCAATATATCATTAGAATCGCATTGTAAGCTTTTCATAAATAGATTTTCTTTAGTAATAACATTGACTAAGGATGTAGGATCAACAAGACAACCACAAGTAGGTTTATGAAAAATCCTAGCATAAATATAAAGGGACCATCAAGAGCTTTAATAATCTCAGAGTCATCAAAGGTAATCAATAGTTCCTAAGGTCTTTTATTCTTAGGTTTTTGTCAAGGTTGAGTTTTCAATTTAGGCTTAGGTTTTGGTCGAGGTTGAGATTGAACTCGAGGTTGAATCTGAGGTTGAATTTTAGGTTGAGGTGGAGATACAGATTGACCAACATGCTCCACTTGATTAACAACATGATTGAGATCATCCATCTTTGAATCATACACAATTTCCATAGTATATGGCTGAGCAATGGTATTACTATCATGCATAGGTAAAGGATTTGTATAGATTTGAAGTTTTTGATTTGGAGAAGAGACAAATTTGTTTCCACTACCATCAAGATTATCAATAGATAAGGCATTAGCATCAATTAAGTCTTGAACCTTATGTTTTAAAGAATAACACTTCTCAGTATCATGACCATTCTGACGATGATATTGACAAAAATCATTTTGATCAAAAGATTTAGATGCAATCGTAGCAGGTAAAAGAGGTCAAATTAGCAGTTAACAACCTATTCATAATAGCATGTAAAGATTTAGAGAGAGGATTAAACGTATGATTTAATTGAAAAGAAGTTGATGCAAAAGTGGCATTGTGAGATGTAACATCAACTTGATCAGCAACTGCATTCGCTTGTTTGTTTATCTTGACATAATTGTTAAATTTTTGAAATTTGTTTGGATTAGGAGTAGCATCACTCTTATCAGCTGGAACATGAGCCATTGGAGTGTTGCTCTCAAATTGACTCACTTGTAATTGATAATCATGAAGCACTGCAAAAAGTTGTTGAAAAGAGGTAAATTCAGTAAGCATAATTTTATCTCTAATATCCTTTTGCAAATTTGAAATAAACATATGTTGAATATCAATATCAGGAATAGGATAGGAAATCTGAGCATGCAAATGCTTAAATCTACCAATAAATTCAATTAATTTTTCCTTAGCACTTTGTTTACAATGCATCAAATCAGTCAAAGACACTTGCGGGCCACTGTTGTTTTGAAATTGTTGAATAAAAACATTAGCAAGTTTTGGAAAGGAATCAATGGAAAAAGGAGGTAAGGCACAATACCATTGTAAGGCCTTGTCACGGAAGGTTCTAGCAAATAGTTTGGCTAAAATCCTATGGTCATGAGCATAATCACTACAAAGGATTTGGAATGTTTTAACATGATGACCGGGATCTCCTTTTCTGTTATAATTCTCAAGGCGAGGCATATCACCTTGCTGAGCAATAGGAGTATGAATAATATCCAAGGGCAAAGGAATTCCCATGTCACATGTAGGGATACTAAACTTGTTTTGAGTTAAGGAAGCAAGTTGTTGTTATAAGGATGACATAGTTTGAGCCAAACTGATGATTGTTGAATCATTAGAGGAAATAGGAGGAGTAGCAACAATAGACACAATAGGTAAAGTGTAAGAAGCTATAGGAATAGAAGGCACAACTGGAGGAACACTAGAGACAACTATTGGAAGTGGATTGGATGAAGGTTGAGATGTAGGAATGGACATAAGAGGAACACTCATAGGAATAGAGGGAACCATCACAGTTACCAAAGAAGGAGTATAGGTAGGAATACTAGGTAAAGGATTAGAAGGAGGTTCAAAACTAGCGATAGGAGGAATCAACCCTAAATCCTGAGCTTCTTGAGCTATAGGTTTAACATTTGAATGCACGAGGTGAGTAATACCATGCAACAGGTTAACACCTTGATCACTATCATGGAGAAATTTCTTAAGAGCCTATATAGCTTGAATAGAATCTTGATTATGGTTCTCTTGAATAAGCTAATTACCCATTTTATCAAGTTTAGTTGAAAGTTTTTGGACTTGTTCAGGAGGAGGTCTTAAAGCATCATCCTCATCATGAGATGAGTGAGAAGATTTTTTTTCCATGGTAGGATTGGAATCATGAAGAATCAAACTATCATCCAGGACCCTAAGGAAAGGATAGGAAGATTCAGGATCAAAGGCACCTGTTAGGCCAATTTTCTGCCATAGCAAAAATCTTATGAAATTGGCCTGTTCCCTGCAATGTGTTTGTTAAATGTCCTACCCTATGCTCTTTATGTGTCACCTTGCTTCAGTCCAGGTCACATCTCCTAATGTGAAAAACCTAGAAAGTTATTAAAATTTTGAGGTCTGCGGGAAGCAAACTTTAAATTCTGCCACAATGTCGAAAACCCACTGTGTTTTCAAAAATCTACATTTTTTTTGACCTTTTTGGCCTATATAAAAACCCTCAATGTTTTCAGCCTCCTGGTTTACCTTTGTGTCATGTTGAAAACTTTGTGTGTTTTCGATCTTTCACCGAAAACCCTGTGTGTTTTCAACCTTGCATGTCTTCTTTTCTATCGGCTCTCCTTGTTCTTTGTCTTAAGAGCACAAGTGTGACGATGTGGGGCCAGAGGGAGGAGAACAATGGTTAGCATGTGATCACATGGAATATTCTTTCCCCATGTGATCATGTGCCTACCGTCAATTTTGTCTATTCTAGCGTTGCTTTTGTTTGGTGGGCTCAGTGTCAGAGGGGTGATAGATGACATATCCTTATTGGCTATTGCATGGCCGCATGTCAGACTTTTCTGACATGCAATCATGTGACCGCTTACCATCTATCCACATGGGTCCCAGCTCTTCACGATAATGGTTGCTATTTGGTGGTCCAAGGCGGTGATGTGGTAGCCTGCAATTGGCTGTCGCATGATCACATAGCCCAGTTTTTGGCTATGCGATCATGCGACCACTTGCCACATGTCCCTGGGGCCTGGTTGTAGGTGATGGGGCATCTTTTGGATGCGGTGGTAGTGTCCTATTGGCTGGTGGGTGGTGTTGTTATCTTCATGTGGTGGTAGGTAGAGGTGGTCATGTGGTGGCTATTGGTTGGTTTTTGCATGGTCGCATAGCCCAATTTTTGGCTATGCGATCATGTGACCGGTTGACACGTGTCCATGGTGGTTGCAGTCAGTTGGCAGTTGTGGTGGTGGTTATGGTAGCAGTCTGCGGGTTGCCGCATGTTCGCATAGCCCATTTTTGGGCTATGTGATCATGCGATAGAGTGCCACGTGTGCTGGGGCCCGTCTGCAGCTGTTTGGTGGGCTCGGTGGCAGGTTAGATCATAGCGATCTCCGGTTGGTTCATGCTAGCAGGATGGTGGATTTGAACATGGACCCAGGTCAGGATTTTTTAGTGGTGATTTGACGGCCGGTGGGGTGCATGGTAGCGGCTTGTCACATGTTCACATTAGCTAGTTTTTCAGCTTGTGAACATGCAACATAACATTTTGTGGCCACGGTCTGGCATCGGCGATTATGCAGAATGCGAGGGGAAATGGTTGTTGCATGTTCACATAACCTATTTTCAGGTTATGCGATCATGTGACTAGGCATAAATTGTTGCCCGTTTCCTATGGCGGTGAGGTTGTGACTACGCAGTTGCGCGACTGAGGGAAAATGGTTAAAACCTAAGACCTGCGAAGTGCAAGGTAGTCGTTTGTTTTCAAATTTGAATTGTCTGAGGGTTTCCAGTGATACAAAGGACTGAATTTCAATTCAGAAGTGATTGGAACTGGTAAAAAGTGATTTTCTTGCCGCTCTAGTGTGGTTCAGGATGCTTGGTGATCATTTGCAAGGATCTGTACCATGTAAGGAATGATTACAATCTTGGCTTGACGCTTTTGCAGGTTACTTGGTTTCCTGCCCCTACAATAAATTTTTGACTGTTTCCAATTGGTTTAGCTTTTGTAACCTATGCCCTAGCTATTTGTAGCTTGTTGCAACCCATTTTGGGTTCCCATGGCAGCTAGTGGTATAAAGTGTCAAAATTTTGACTTGTCCAGGGTTCTAAATTTTGTCAGTTCTAGTGAAAGTTTTTGCTCTATAGATTTTCCCTTCTCTCTGCATATAGGGTGTTCTATTTCCATTGCTAGTTCACAGAACACAATACATATTGTATTAGACTTATTTTATGTATGAGAACTTAGTTTATTCTTACTATAACCAAGCTATCTCCATTTGAATTCTGAATGCATTAATCATACATCAAGGGTTTCTAATTTGTCTATTTGCATTGCCTACGTGTTTGCAAGTATGAGCTGAGATATCAAGGATAGGTCATGCTTGTCTTCCAGTGGATGTTGGTTAATGTATTGTCCTTTCATAGGTCTCTTCTAAGGGGAGGGTAAAAATCCTTTGATGGATAATAGCATGCTTGAATGCACAGGTGGGTGTTAAGTTGAGGTTTGGTCATGGTGTGTGATTGATGTCAGGCATCAACACATTGAGCATATTGTGTTCTTGTTTCATAACTATCTCTTGTAGTAGGGTGTTTGACTCTGTGGCCCATTGGAGAAGGCACTGGTCTATCACAGACTTAGGGCATCTCAGGGGACCTTTCAATCCATTTAAAATCTTTTCCCTTCAGCTCCACCCTTTCCCTTTCTTGTTGTTAGGATAGGTCTCTAGCTTTCAGTCTCATTCCATGCAATTAAGGCTACTGCATGAGATTTTCTATCATTGGGGTATAGGATACCTATAGGAGATTGATTGCTATTCCACATTAATCTGTTTGCAGGCCTTTGGTTTGTCATGAGCTATCTTGAATGTGTAGATAAGGCAATATTTTCCTGAGTGAATGTGGAGCTCAAAGAAGAAGGAGGATTTCTCTTTATCCTCATCAATTGGTTTGTTTTTCTTGTTAAGCTTGAGTGCCTAACCAGTGTTTTAAGCCCAACTATTTGATTCAAGTTTGGTCCTACAAGGAGAAGAACCAACAAAATGGTGACTCTGCTGGGGAGAAGTAAATAACAACAAGCTTTCTTGCTTGGTTGGATCATCCCAGAGTCTTGTTGTTTTTTGTTTGGGGAAGAGTCTCATATGCTTCCCAATCTGAGAATTGCTTTTTAGATTTGAAGTGTGTTACCTAGATTTGCTGATTGATTTACATGTGGCTTTGCTATGGGAGTGCTCAGAGTCTATTGAAGTTTCAAGATAGATTAGTAAGTTTGTGTCCTCTGAAGAGAGGTGGTGACTCTATGCTAAAGAACCTGAGTTGTGCAGTTTTGTTGGGACTGCACTTAGTTGAGAAGAAGAAGGCAGCATTCAAGGGGTGTTCCAGGTATTTCTCCTTTTTCTAAGTGTGTAGTGGTTTCAAAGGAGTTTTCAAATTAAGTTTCAATAATTTCAATGGTAAATGGTTTTACTCCTTTGAAAAGATTTGTTAAGTCATGGGTATTAAAGGAAATTTTTTCTTAAGAGGTTACCCGACTGTGAATTTTGTTGGTATACCTAGTTACCCAAACTCCATTCCCCTAAATGTTATAAAAGTTTTACCAAAAATCAGTGGGGAAAACTTTGAGTCTGCCTATCAACATGCTAGAAAATTTTTAGAACTGATGTGTGACTATGGTGTTGAGCATGAAGATGTGATAATGAGATTATTCATTCGGTCACTGATAGGAGATGCAAGGGATTGGCTCTCATGTTTTCCTAATAATGACATCTCTTCATGGAATGATTTAGTTGCAAGTTTGTTAGTCTGATTTGCTGAAAGGGTGAATGACTTTGACATGCTTAAGCCCCTTGTGGATATACAAATGGAGGAAGATGAATTGGTTCCTAGTTTCAATGCTTGATTTATCAAGACATGGGAAAATATCCCTGGGAAGTGCAGGCCAAGTGATGATATCTGTTTGATCATCTACTTGAATGCTTTTGATAAGAATTTGAATTTTGACTTAAGGAGTAAGGAACCACTAACTTTGTATCAGGATTTTTAGTTTGCAATGGCTATTGAATCTAATTGGAGATATCATGTTGTAAGAAGACCACATGTTGCTACTGATTTTCATTCTTAGAATGTGGTAGATAATAGGAAAAGGGATGCACTAAAAGGTTTAGAGCCATATCGACATATTCTTGTCCCTATTAGTGATGTGCCTCAGTTTTCTAGGCAGGATATGATCCATGATCATGTAGAGGAAAGTAACTTACAGCCATATCTTGCATCACTTGAAGAAGAAGATTGCATTGTAACTGAAGCTTGTGTATGATGAACTTATTGCTGATGAATATCCAGCTGAAAGTCAATATGATGAATGATTGTATGCATGGCACTTGCAGCAAATTGAAGAACTGGAGTTAGCTCTTACCATTAATGGTAAGAAACTTGAAGAACTAGAGATGTGTAGAACCATGGATAGAGAACTTGCTCAGTCCAATGAATGTGTACCTTCAAATTATGACAATGAACCGGATAGCTATCTATTAGAAGAGTGTTATGCTGAAAATGTATCAGATGAAGGTATGATTAGTAATGTTTGTAATCAGTCTTTTGCTGATGATGAATGTTCATCTGATAAAGTGGGTAGTTCTAGTTTGAATGATGATAGTCAGGTAGCATTTTTGCATGAATTAAATGAAGATAGGTGGTATCAATGTGAGTATGATTCTTTTGATACCAATCATGAGTCTACAAGTGTGATGAATTTGAACCAGCAAGGGTTTGTTGATAAACATCACTCAAGTTGTGAATCTGAAGGTAAGTTTATTTTTGAAGATAAGAACATGTATGGAGATGTTAGTATGATCCCACTTTCAGATTTATATGTGCCAATGATTGAAGGTTTTTCAGTGGAGACCTATGGAGATATGGAAGAAGAAATCAATATTTTGTTTCAGCCAGATAAGGAAGAACTAGATTGTAAAGTGAATGTAAATACTGCTTATCTGGTTGATTCAATTTTTAGGTCTGCATTGGAAAGTGAAGAGGAAAGAGGAAGTGATTTTCCTCTTGAAATGTGTTTTTAAAATTTGGAAATAGTGAAGAGTTATGATGTTTTGAAAATGCACTGCATTGTGTTTCCAGAGCTATTCCAGCCGGAATATCTCTGTTTCCAATAGGATTTGGCTACTGATGAGATGGATGTTTGTGATAGTTTGCCAGTTTCTAATGTTTTGTTTCAGAATGAGCTTGGAGACATGCCTTACTATGAAAGTTTTTCTTTTCATAGTTGCTGCAGTAAGTATTTGCAAGGTGCTGATTATGTTTCTGAGTTGGACGAATGTGATTATGAGGATTTTAGTTTTGAATTGAGTTCAAGTGCTAAACATGGTGATAAAAATGATGTTAATTCTCAGCTGATAAGTGTACTCACATTTCATGATGATCAGTCTTACATTAGCTTGCAAGATGTAATAGGAAGAGGTTACAAATTTTTGCTGCAAGCTAATTTTACTCTTGATTCTGAGGAGTGTATGTGTGAGGTAGTCTGGTATGATAAGATAGATTTTGATCCTCATACACTGGGCAAAGATGAATACACTTATTACATTCTTGTGGATTTTCCTGTCAAAATTTTTCATGAGTTTGACCATGTACATGAAAGGAAAAATTCCAGGGTCATCTCTATGCAGAGGGATGAGGACCAAGTGTTTGATAGAGGTAAATGATTGGCATGGTTTAGCAGTTTTAGTTGTGTAAATGTTTGTACAGTTGCTTTGCTTTAGCAGTAGTGTTAGTTGGAATAAAGAGCTAGCTTTCGAGAGCTTTGGAGTTTTAAGAATTTTTGGAGTGATAAGGAATGTGATTTTGAGTTGGTCTGCTCTCCTAGTGATTCTAAATTCTTACCATGCCTGCAAGAGCCATGCATCCCCAACTAGAGCCACTGTTAGGCCAATTTTTTGCCATAGCAAAAATCTTATGAAATTGGCCTGTTCCCTACAATGTGTTTGTCAAATGTCTTGCCCTATGCTCTTTATATGTCACCTTGCTTCAGTCCAGGTCAGATCTCCTAATGTGCAAAACCTAGAAAGTTATTAAAATTTTGAGGTCCATGAGAAGCAAACTTTAAATTCTACCACAGTGTCAAAAACCCACTGTGTTTTAAAAAATCCACGTAGTTTTTGACCTTTTTGGCCTGTATAAAAACCCTTGATGTTTTCGGCTTCCTAGTTTACCTTTGTGTCATGTTGAAAACTTTGTGTGTTTTCAATCTTTCACCAAAAACCCTGTGTGTTTTCGACCTTGCATGTCTTCTTTTCTGCCGGCTCTCCCTATTCTTTGTCTTAAGTGTGCAAGTGCGACAATGTGGGGCCAGAGGGAGGAGATCAATGGTCAGTATGTGATCACATGGAATATTCTTTCCCCATGCGATCATGTGCCTACCATTGATTTTGTCTATTCCAGCATTGCTTCTCTTTGGTGGGCCTGGTGTCAGAGGGGTGACAGATGGCATATCCTTATTGGTTGTCGCATGACCGCATGTCAGACTTTTTTGACATGCAATCATGTGATCACTTGCCATCTGTCCACATGGGTCCCAACGCTTTGTAATAATGGTTGCTATTTGGTGGTCCGAGGTAGTGATGTGGCAGCATGTGATTAGTTGTCACATGATAGCATAGCCCATTTTTTGGCTATGCGATCATGCGACCACTTGCCATGTGTCCCTGGTGCCCAGTTGCAGGTGATGGGGCATCTTTCGGATGCGGTGGCAGTGTCCTATTGGCCGGTGGGTGGTGGTGTTATCTTCATGTGGTGGTAGGTAGAGGTGGTCATGTGGCAACTTTTGGTTGGCTATCGCATGGTCGCATAGCCCAATTTTTGGCTATGTGATCATGCGACCGGTCGACACGTGTCCATGGTGGTTGCAGTCAGTTGGCGGTTGCGGTGGTGGTTACGATAGCGGTCTGCGGATTGCCACATGTTTTCATAGCCCATTTCTGGGCTATGTGATCATGCGACAAAGCACCATGTGTGCTGGGGCCTGTCTGTAGCTGTTTGGTGGGCTCGGTGGTAGGTGAGGTCATGGCGATCTCCGATTGGTCTATGCTGGTCAAATGGTGGATTTAAACATGGGCCCAGGTCAAGATTTTTTGGTGATGATTTGATGGTCGGTAGGGTGCATGGTAGCGGCTTGTCGCATGTTCTCGTGAGCTAGTTTTTCAGCTTGCAAACATGTGACATAACCTTTTGTGGCCACGGTTTAGCATTGGCGGTTATGCAGAATGCGAGGGGAAATGGTTGTCGCATGTTCGCATAACCCATTTTTGGGTTATGCGATCATGTGACCAGTCATAAATTATTGCCCGTTTCCTATGGCAGTTTGGTTGTGACTGCGCAGTTGCATGACTGAGGGCAAATGGTTAAAACCTAAGACCCACGAAGTGCAAGGTAGGCGCTCATTTTCAAATTTGAATTGTCTGAGGCTTTCCAGCGATAGAAAGGACTAAATTTCAATGCAGAAGTGATTGGAACTGGTAAAAAGTGATTTTCTCGCCACTCCAATGTGGTCTAGGATGCTTGGTGATCATTTGTATGGATCTGTACCATGTAAGGAATGATTACAATCTTGGCTTGAGGCTTTTGCAAGTTGCTTGGTTTCCTACCCTTGCAATAAATTTTTGACCGTTTCCAATTGGTTTAGCTATTGTAACATGTGCCCTAGCTATCTGTAGCTTGTTGCAACCCTTTTTGGGTTCCCATGGCAGCTAGTGGTATAAAGTGTCAAAATTTTGACTTGTCCAGGGTTTTGAATTTAGTCAGTTCCAGTGAAAGTTTTTTCTCTGCAGATTTTCCCTTCTCTCTGCATATAGGGTGTTTTGTTTCCATTGCTAGTTCAGAGAACACAATACATATTGTAACAGACTTATTTTATGTATGAGAACTCAGTTTATTCTTACTGTCACCAAGCTATCTCCATTTGAATTCTGAATGCATTAATCATATATCAAGGGTGTTTGATTTGTCTATTTGCATTGCCTACATAATTGCAAGTGGAGTTATCTTTGCAAAGGTAACTGGTTCAAGATTAGTGTTTATGGATGTATGAGATGAGATATCAAGGATAGGTCATGCTTGTCTTCTAGTGGATGTTGGTTAATGTATTGTCCTTTCATAGGTCTCTTCTAAGGGGAGGGCCAAAATCCTTTGATGGATAATAGCATGCTTGAATGCACAGGTGGGTGTTAAGTTGAGGTTTGGTCATGGTGTGTGATTGATGTCAGGCATCAACACATTGAGCATATTGTGTTCTTATTTCATAATTATCTCTTGTAGTAGGGTGTTTGACTTTGTGGCCCATTGGAGAAGGCACTAGTCTATCAGAGACTTAGGGCATCTCAGGGGACCTTTCAATCCATTTAAAATCTTTTCCCTTCAGCTCCACCCTTTCCCTTTCTTGTTGTTAGGATAGGTCTCTTGCTTTCAGTCTCATTCCATGCAATTAGGGCTATTGCATGATATTTTCTATCATTGGGGTAGAGGATACCTATAGGAGATTGATTGCTATTCCACATTAATCTGTCTACAGGCCTTTGGTTTGTCATGAGGTTTCTTGAATGTGCAAATAAGGCAATACCCACCTGAGTGAATGTGGAGCTCAAAGAAGAAGGAGGATTTCTCTTTATCCTCATCAATTGGTTTGTTTTTCTTGTCAAGCTTGAGTGCCTAACCAGTGTTTTAAGCCCAACTATTTGATTCAAGTTTGGTCCTACAAGGACAAGAACCAATAGCACCCATGAGTCTTTGACTTCTTCTAACCGAATTGTTTTAAGTAGCACTAGTAGTAGTAAAGCTCATAAATCAATACAATGCAAATGAACTAAACTAGAAACACATAAAGCATGAATATTTTTGTATTTTTGAAATGTAATTAGCATGCAAGATTTAACATAAAAGAGAAATATAATACCAAAAGATAATATAATATCTAACACCAAAAAGAAAGAGAGTAAGCTAGTCGCATTCACCAAAATGAATAGATGTAAAATGGAATCACCTCTATTCAATGTAATGTATGGGGGAAATATAAGATCCACTCCTAAATCCAAATTCCCAAAGGAGAGATCCAATATGATCAATCAAAAGGTCAATGCACAATCGAATCAATCTATGGAGAATATGAAAAAGAGAGAAAACCACTATATTTCCCTAGGAGAATTGTGCTTGAAATCTGAAATAATTAAAATACAAATACTCACCTCAAATTAGGGCAAATTAGGAAAATGCTAATTTCTGATGTTTGTGTGTACTTTCAGGCAATTCTGCAATTTGTTTTAGACTGGAAATGCTGAGATGAAGAAAACCAAGAAATTGTTTATCTTTCTGACAACAGGTAGTCTTTGACCCTTCTAAAAGGTCAAAGGCTAGATTCTTTATTTGAAAGTTGATTCTGACTTTGTTTGCAGATCTCAGAAGTTTGCTGAAAAGGGTATCCAAATCCTCTCTCAGATCCAAAATTCTGCACCTCTACCTACAAGAAAAAGGGGGTTTTGTTGTTTGTATGGGGGGTTTGCCTTGGTCAAACCCCAATTTAGGAATTAACCTTGAAATTGAATTGAAATGTAGTATGCATAAACAAAGCAATTGACACAATTCACCTCGCTTATGTTGAAGTCCTTGTAGAGGATTCAAATCTTCAAATCCATAAATAGGAATGCTTCAATGGATGTATAATGAATGTAGGATATCTCCAATCAATGGCATTTGATCTTCAACACCAATCTTGAATTGGTCTTTTCATATGAGGAGGCTTGGATGAATGTAGAAGGATGGATCTTCAAGGGGGCTCCAAAGAGATTGAATCCTTCAATGGCTAACAATGGATCTCCTTGATGGATGAATGGTTGAACACTTGAATTCTTGAAGGCTTGCTTTAATTCTTGAGATGTGATGAAAACTTGATTGAGAGATATTATTCTCACAAAACTTGATGGAGAAAATGAGAGAGAAAGGCCTCTTTTTACAGTGAGCTAGGGCACAATCTTCTAGAGGGGCCACCTTGGAGAATTAATTCTCAATTATGTTATAACCTTTATAAATATACCTAGATTAAATGCAATTTAAGGATTTACCATTCCAAAATGCAAAATGGCCGACCCAGAGGCGGGAAAACAAATATCCTTGAAACCCGACACCCAGAAATCAAGAGAATTTGAAATTTGAACTAGGGGTCAGGGATGAGGTCAAATCTCCCCTAGGTCAGGGTTGAGGTCAACCTTGACCTAGGTCAAGGTCAAGGTTGACTTTGACCTTGAGGTCAAAAACCTCAAGACCCTAGCCAAGATTGCTAGGAAATGCAGATATGAAGTGGAAAATGGATGTAGAGGGAAGCAGAACAAGGGGAAAAGCCAAATACATGCAAAGGTCTGATCAAGGCACTTAACATGACTCCAAACCACTTACTCATAGGGATAAATGCTCTTATCATGAAAGTGCTTCCATTTTAAAATTATACACAGAGCAATCAATAAGATAACAGTGAAGTATAGGTTTCCTATACCAAGAATGGATGATATAATGGATAGTTTGACTGGAGAAAAATATTTTACCAAAATTGATTTGAAAAGTGGGTATCATTAGATTAGAATTAGAGAAGGTGATGAATGGAAGATTACTTTCATAAAAAAGAAGGTTTGTATGAGTGGTTGGTTATGCCTTTTCGTTTAACTAATGCACCAAGTACTTTTATGAGATTAATGAATGAAATTTTGAAGAAATTCTTAGGTAAGTTTGTGATTGTATATCTTGATGATATTATGATATTCAATAAGACCAAAGAAGAAATTTTGTTTCATGTTAGACAAGTTTTGCAAAGATTGAAAGAAGAAAAGCTGTTGATAAATCTGAAAAAGTGTTCATTCATGAAAGAGGAGATTATGTATTTGGGATCTGTGACTTCAGCTGATGGTTTGAAAATGGATCCTAAAAAGGTTGAAGCTATTTTGAATTGGCCTACACTTGTTAATTCTAGTGAGGTAAGATCATTTCATGGTTTGGAAATTTTTTACCAAAAGTTCATAAGGAATTTTAGTTCAATTTGTAATGCTATGATTGAGACTATGAGAGGAGATAAAAGAGAATTCAAGTGGACACATGGAGATGATAAAAGTTTTGAGACTTTGAAGTAGAAGGTTTCTGAATTGCCTATATTGGCATTACCTAATTTCAATAAGGTATTTCAAGTGGAATGTGATGCAAGTGGAAGTGCAATTGGAGTTGTGTTGAGTCAAGAAGGTAAACCTGTTGCTTTCTTTAGTGAAAAGTTGAATGATGCTAGAAGGAAATATTCTATGTATGATAAAAGAATTCTATGCTATTGTTCAAGCACTAAAAAAATGGAGACATTATTTGATACCGAATGAATTTGTGTTGTATACTGATCATAAGGCTTTATAGTATTTAGGTAGTCAGAATAAGTTGAATTAGAGACATATGAAATGGGTTGAGTATTTGCAGAGTTATACATTTGTGATAAAGCATAAGAGTGCAGTCACTAACCGAGTTGCTGATGCATTGAGTAGAAGAAGATCTTTGATGACCGAGATGAAAATTGAAGTTCTTGGTTTTGATGAGATGAAATATTCTTATGAGTTTGATCCTAATTTTTCTGAGTCGTGAAGAAAGTGCAGAGCACCTATTCAAGATCAATAGAATACTAAATGAGATGAATATTTTATTCAGGAAGGTATGTTGTTTAAAGGTATTCTGTTGTGTATACTAAGAGGGGCAATGAGAACTAATCTGATAAAGGAGATATGTAGTAGTGGTTTGGCTGGACATTTTGGTGTTGATAAGACATGGAATTTGCTTAAGGAGAAATACTTTTGGCCGTAGTTGTATAAAGATGTTCAAAAATTTGTGAAAAGTTGTGGAATTTGTCAAGTTGCAAAATGAGTAAGTCAGAATACTGGATTGTATACACCGATTGTTGTACCTGAGAAACCTTGGAGTGACATTAGTATGGATTTTGTTCTTGGCTTACTGAAGATAGTAAGAGGTAATGACTCTATATTTGTTATTGTGGATAGATTTTCTAAGATGGCACATTTTATACCTTGTAGAAAGACATCACATGCAGTACATGTAGTAGATCTTTTCTTTAAGGAAATTATCAAATTGCATGGATTACCGAGTATTATATCTGACTGAGATAGTAAATTTGTTGCATACTTTTGGAAGACCCTTTGGAAGAAGTTTGGCACTGAGTTGAAATATAGTTCTACATTTCACCCAAAAACTGATGGATAGACAGAGGTTGTGAATAGAAGTTTGGGAAATCTTTTGAGATATTTAGTTGGAGACACACTGAGTAATTGGGATTCTGTGTTGGCACAAGTAGAGTTTGCATACAATAATTTAGTGAATAGGAGTACTAGAAAAACACCATTTGAGATTGTGAGTGGCATATAGCCAGAGGTATATCTAATTTGAGGGATATTACTGTTGAAAGTAAGAGAAGTGCTGAAGGACTAAAATATTCTGAGTACATGAAGACATTGCATGAAGATGTGAAGCTGGAGTTGGAAGAGAGTAATAAAAAATACAAAGATAGAGCTGATAGATCAAGGAGACATAATACTTCTGATGTTGGTGATGAAGTGATGGTTCATTTGAAGAAAGACTGATTTCCTATTGGAACATATGGGAAGCTGAAGATGAGGAAGTTTAGACCTTGCAAGATTTTGAGGAAATTTGACAGTGGAAATTCATATGAGATTGAGTTACTTGATGACATGGACATATCCCCTATTTTCAATATTACCAATTTGTATGAGTATCATGAACATGATGAAGACATGGTAGCACTGATGGAATATCCTAAGAAGTAGAAAGAGGAAGTTGAGCAGATTTTGGAACAAAGAATTGGCAAGAGTACAAGAGGAAAACAAATATATGGAATCTTTGGTAAAGTGGAAGAATAGAACGATTGAAGATAGTTCATGGATTTCATAGTCTGAGTTGGATGTAGCTCAAACTAGACCTATTTCATGATTTGGAGAGACATTTAAAAATAACCCCAAGTATTTGATGCAGGAGCATCTCGGGTCCTTGGTAATCCCGTGTCACCAAAAGATTTTGAATTTTGTCTATGTTGCTCGGTTTCTTCTTTGACTAAGTTGGTTCAGTAGTTGGTTGGTTTCCTTTGGTTACTGAGTATGGTCAATTATCTCCTAGGTGGTCAGTTGTTTCAATAGCACTCAATGATGCTTGTCTGTTGCTCAGTCATCCTTGCTTACCGAGTAGTTTATCTTGAGTTTTTGTTCAAGCTTAATTGTGCATTAATTATGGGTCATAGATTTAATGCTAGTATCCATCATTAGGAAACATGTGGTCCCAAATTTGACCATTCCTTCTCTTGATTATGGATCTGAAGGCTGACTTAGTTTGGTAGCCTCTTGTATAAATTTAGTTGTTTGGTTAGAGTTTAGGGAGTCATTTTTCGGAGTTCAGTTAGAAGTAAGAAGATAGAAGATTAGAGAATTTTGGAAGATCCTCACATGTTTGAGGACTTCTATAATTCGTTATAATACTTGGTTGTAACTAGGAAGGCCTTACATCCTGACATGTATGAATCAATTTGAATGAAATATATATCATTGATCCTACATTCTCTATCTCACTATGTTATGGTTGTTGTTGCTTCCATGTGTTATTGAGAAAGGTGGTGGATCAGGTAGGGTGTGCCATCCTCTTGGCCCCTCTCTTTTGTCTACTCCCTTGCATTAAGGAAGAACACAAAAGGAGTAACCATTGGATGGTTATGAGAAGTTAGAAGCATTTGGAAAAGAAAACACTAGAATCCTAAACCCTCTGCATCATATTGGTATCAGAGCCATAATTTCTTGAAGATTGTGTATGTTTGAAGGGGAGGAGAGTCAAGAGGTTGACAACATGCCACCCAAGGCAATCAGTAGGGGTGCCATAGTGGAATTGGTCCAAGAACTACTAGCAAAGGCCAACCTATCTGGAACCAAAAGGTAAGAAGAGAGTCACTGAATGGGGTGATGAGAGTGAGGATGGAGATGAAATCTAGATAGGAAAGACATCTAGCAAAGGAAAAGAGGTGGAGGAAGAAAAAGAAAAGGTGTTCTTGGATACTTTCAAGTCCATCAACAAGGATAGTATGGAACACATTCCTTACTATATTGGAATTTTGAATGGTGAAGAGTTATTGGATTGACTAGAGGCCATAGAAAATTTGTTTGATTACAAGGAAGTGTCAAAATAGAAGAGAGTCAGCTATGCCAAGGCTAGACTCAAAGGATCTAAATTTGTGTGGTGGAACATGATGCAGGATCACAGGGTCACTAATGGGAAAAAGAAGATAGTCTCATGGGAAAGAATGAAAATTAGATTGAGGGCACAATTATTTCCCACTGATTATGAGATACAAATGTATCAAAAGTTGAAAAATTTAAGGCGAAAGGAGTTATCAGTCAGTACCTATACTAAAGATTTCAATAAGCTGAGTCTAAGAGAAAGAAGGTAGGAAGAAGAGGTAGAGAAGGTAGCAAGGTACCTCAATGGATTGAGGCAAGGGATCCAAGATGAAATCAATATGATGGCTCCTCACAATATGCACAAGTTTTTTCAATTAGCCTTGAGAGTAGAGGAGAAGGCTAGGAGGAGGAATGATTTCCAACAAAAAGGAAGCTGTAATAGCAATAATAGAGGATTCAGGGGCAGGAGTAACTTTGGAAGAGGACAAAGCCCAAATAGAATAGAAGAGACACCATTTGATAACAACAATGGAGGAAATCAGTATAGAGGATCATTTCAAAGAAGGGGATACGGAGGAAGAGGACCACCAAGAGGTAGATTTCAGTCCCAAGGAAGATCTAATTCAGTCTTCACTAGCAGATGTTATAATTGCAATCAAGTGGGGCATACAATGGGAAGGTGTCCTGAAAAGACTTCCACATCATCAATGGGTGAAAGAAGGAATCAGTTAGTACAGGAAGAAGGCACCCAAGGTATCACCTCAAAAATCTCTAAGGAAGGACTAGTAGAGGATGGATAGAACATCATGTTAAGGAGGACTTTATTAAAGATTCCTAATACCATAGAGCCACCTCAAAGAAAGAGTTTATTTAAGACTACTAGAAGGTCTCATGGAAATATTTTCAAAATGATAATAGACTCGAGATGCACTGAGAATATAGTATCAATAGAGATGGTAGAGAAACTGAAACTTAGAAGGATACTACATACCACTCCTTAAAAGGTATCATGGTTAAACAAGGGACAACAAATAGTGGTTGATGAACAAACTATGGTGGAGTTTGAAATAGGAGAATATAAGGACAAGGTCCTATGTGACATATTGCCCATGGATGCATGTCACCTACTTCTAGGATGCCCATGGAAGTATGATGTGAAGGCCATTCATGATGGTGAGAGGAAGAAATATGTAATCACCAAGCTAAGAAAGAAGTTTCAGATGGATCCATTACAAGAACCTAATGAAGAGAAGCATGTGGGGATGAGTGTAATGCTCTTGAGTGGGAAGGAGTTTCTAAAGGTGATGAAGAAGGAGAGAGAAGTCTATTGTGTAGTGATAGTGAAGTTAAAGGAGGAGACTAAGGAGAAAGCCAACATACCACTAGAGGTACAAGCATTGTTGGAAAGGTATCATGAGATAGTAGATAATGGTTTACCAAGTGCATTACCACCTATGAGGGAAATAATCCATCAAATAGATCTCATTCCTAGAGAAAATTTTCCAAACAAGGTAGCATATAAGCTGATGCCAAACCAAAATGCAGAGATAGAAAAATAGATTAAAGATTTGTTAGAGAAAGGGCTAATAAGAAAGAGTTTGAGCCCATGTGTTGTGGTTGTTATACACTGAGTTTGCACCTTTGTTTCAAGCTCTCTTGGTCTTGATAACTTAGTATAACATGGGAATCATCTCAAGGTTGTGGGACCTTTGCTAACCAAGATGAAACCTCCAGGTTCTAGGTTGGTTCCTCTTGGATTATCACCTTAGTTTTCTTCTTGATAGGAAAGTAAATCTTTGGAGGGAAAAGGATAGGAGTGCATAAAATGGAAATAACAGGAAAGAAAACTACCTACTAGGTGATGCACCAAAATTAGGGTTTGGTTCTTAGTATAGAGTAATGAGATCAATAGAGGAATCAAGTCTAATAAGTCACCACTCACTAGATAGGCTTGCATAAGTATTTCATAGGAGGGTCTGAACAAAAGACTCAACCTATGACCTGCAAAAAAACATCCTTTTTTGCAACTAGGTGTAGGAATGAGACAAAATTACTAGGGGCTATAGTATACCTAAAAAAAATCTCAATCAGATCAAACACAGTAACACACAAAATCACAAAAAGTGAGAGGGACTAGGAACCCCAATTTCCATTAACAGCATTCATAAATCTCAATCCAATAAGAGATAATGCAAACAGGGAAGCACAAGGACATGAAGGATTGTCACAAACTACCTCTGCAATACTTGTATTATCAATGGGAATTTATAGAATGTGGAAAAATAGAGGGTAGGAAGAAATGCCACAGATAGTTTCCCGAGAAAAGTCTTCCTCTTTTACAAAATGTGAATTCTAAGCACTAAAGGCTCCAAAAACAATATATACAACACTCACTGCACACAAGTAGGAGTCAAAAATCTAACCAGGGTTACAAGATTTAAAATTTAATAATAAACCCTAGGTCTAACAAGTCTGATCATAAATGTATCCACAACACTATGTCCGATCAGATATCTTGTTTACATGCCCATCTCTGTACTACATCGCCTGCAGACAAGCAACCTTGACCTAACAACCCCCTGCAAGCCCACTCAACCATAAAGGCTCCAAAATTTGATCAGATACTGGAAAGGACCCAAAATGGCAGCCTAAAATCTCTACAAAATTCTATCCAACTGCAACCACCTCCAAAGTCATAAATTTTTAGCTACCTGCACTTGCAAACATCTCCCTCAAAAGAAAGCCTATGAAAAATAGGCCGCACCGCATTGAAATAATACCGGTTGCATGATCACATGAGCCCAGAAGTCTTCATACGATCATGTGACTCACCTTTGAAAATCTATCACTCTTTGCCACAAATGTCACTGGATTAAACACTGGCAAAAACCCCCTGCAAAAGTGTTCAAACTCAGGCGCAAGAAGTAAATTGCAAATTTAACCCTGGTTCCACCTTGGGTTCATTTTTCCTCTAGTCACGGAGTCCCTTGATCTTTTCTTCACCTTGGGTTACATCTAGTGACTATGCAAAGTCCTACAACTATGCAACTACGTAAAGCTTACCAACCCCAATCCCACTCTGCTTTAAAATAACATTGGTCACATGATCGCATGAGCCCAAAAGACTTCATGTGATCATGCAACAAGCTTCTGAGAGACTGCCTCTGTTTCCACATAGACACCTAGACCCACAAGATGTCCCACCTCTACCACGTGGACTAGATGGAACTAACCACATTCACTGAACCCATGACAACACCGCTTGAGGACTGCAGAAGAATCTAACGGCGGTCGCATGATCACATGGGATTGGAAGATCCCATGCAAACATGCGACCATCGTAGATCTTGAATCTATGGGGCCACATGTTACCAGGCCCACTTTGCTTCACTGACTGCTAAGAAATGGACATGTCACCACCCAAGGATCCACACCAAAGTTGAAGTCTACTGACCGTTCAAGGCTTTTCACGTGATCTCATGAGCCTAGAATTCTTTATGAGATCATGCGACAACGTTATTACTTAACCACGACCGCTGATAGTTTGGCACATGGTTGCATGTAGTTAGAAGGCTGCATGTGATCATGCAACAAGCTCAGTGGTGACCTTTTCTTGACTGTTGGCGGTAACATTAAAACTGGGGTGCATGGAGTAAACCCTTAGTCACATGATCGCATGAGGGGAAAAAGACTTGTGTGATCATGCGACAACCCGCATAACCGTTTGCCAAAAACCAACTTGGCCCCACTGGTCAGAATTGTGTGCTTGTGAAAAATTCTATCATTAGGAAGAACTGGTGTGAAGATGAGGGGTTGAAAACATAGAGGGTTTTCTCTTGAAGGTCAAAAACACAGAGGGTTTTCGACACTGAACATTTTTTGGAACCCCTACGACCTGAGTATTTACTGCAAGCACTTAAACTTGAATATCTCTGTGAGTTTTGTGAATTAAGTGATGTGATCTAAACTGGGGCAAGGTGACACATCAAAGGACATGGGGTTCAGAGTGAAAAGCATAAAAACCTATGGATCAACTTTGTAAGAAAAACAAGATGTAGCAAGAACTAGACATTTCCATAGGCCAGAATTGAAAGATGGGAAATTTTGGGTAACATTGGCAATAGTCCTTTCTCCTAAGAAGGGTGGCACATGGAGGATGTGCACCAACTCTAGGGCCATAAACAAAATTACAATTAGATATAGATTCCCAATACCCTAGATTGAGGATTTGTTAGACAATTTGGGAGGCTCTTGTAATTTCTCCAAGGTGGATTTGAAGTCAAGCTATCACCAAATCAGGGTTAGGCCTGGTGATGAATGGAAGACAACCTTCAAGACAAATCAAGGGCTATATGAGTGGCTTGTAAATCCCTTTGGCCTATCTAATGCCCCTAGCACATTCATGAGGCTCATGAATGAAGTGTTGGCAGACTTTATAGGTAACTTTGTAATAGTTTATCTTAATGAAATTTTGATATTTAGCAGGTCTAAGGAGGAGAAAATGGAGAATTTGGAGATGGTCTTGAGGAGGCTACATCAAGAGAAGTTGATGATCAATCAAGACAAGTGTGAGTTCCTAAAAAATAAATTAGTTTATCTTGGTTTTGTGGTTGCTAATGGATGTATGAAGATGGACCCTGATAAGGTCAACTCAATTTTGGAATGGCCTACACCTAAGTCCATGGGGGATGTTATAATTTTTCATGGATTGGCCTCCTACTATAGGAAATTTATGAGGAATTTTAGTCATGTATGTGCACCTATCCTCAACACCATCAAAGGAGGACTCAAATGTCAATTCAAGTGGACAGAGGCATCTAATAAGGGATTTGAGATGTTGAAGAAAAGAATTATAGAACTACCAACCTTGAGGTTCCCTAACTTCAATTAGTTATTTGTGGCGGAGTGTGATGCTAGCAAGATAGCCATTGGAGAAGTGTTGAGCCAAGAGGGACACCCTATGGCATTCTTCTCTGAGAAGTTAAATGAGGCCAAACAAAAGTACTGCAGCTATGATTTGGAGTTATATGAAATGGTGCAAGCACTTAAAAAGTGGAGACATTAGCTCCTACCAAGGGAATTTGTGGTCTATACAAATAACCATTCCCTTCGTTTCTTGAATGGGCAAGAGAAATTGAATCAAAGACATCTTAAGTGGGTAGAGTCTTTGCAAGCCTACACATTTTTTATCAAAAATAAGAAAGGAGTTAGCAACAAAGTTTTTGATGCTCTAAGTAGGAGAGTATTAGCTATATAGGAGATACAATTACAAAGTGAGAGTATGAATGATTTGCAAGACCTCTACAAAGAGGAAAAAGATTGCAAGGATGCCTATAAGGCATGTGAGAAGTTCACACATGGATTCAAAGTGGAATTCACTGATTATATGTTGCAGGAAGGATTGTTGTTCAAAGGAAACCTAATATGTATACCTCAATGCTCAAAGAGGGAGAACATAATGAAGGAGAAACACCAAGGAAGCTTGGGGGGTCACTTTGGAGTGGATACGACACTTGAACATGTGAATAGCCATTACTATTGGCCTAAGTTGCAATCAGATGTTAGGAAATTTGTGGAGCAATGTCAGATATGTCAGAGGGATAAAGGAAAAAGCAACAACAGTGGGTTGTACCAACCTATATCCATACCCTAAAGGCCTTGGGATTTCTTGAGTATGGACTTTGTTTTGGGGTTACCAAAGACACCTAGGGGACATGACAATGTGTTTGTTGTGGTGGACCATTTTAGTAAGAGGATATGTGCAAGATCATGAGGGGCCAAAAAGTGGAGATGTTAGTTCAAAACTTTGACAATGTAGCTGATGAATTTTTTTTCACCCAAATTTGATAAAACAAAAAGGGTATCTTAAGGAGATTATCAGCTTTCTATCGATATAATTGCTGTCAAATTTTGAATTCGGTAAGTAATTATTAGTTATTTTCTAATTGAGCAACCTCTAAAGTGTTGATTTATATACTGATTGAAAAACAACTATAACTTTCAAACAGTATAACATTTTTGAAATCTGAAAAATGCATCACATTCTATGCTTCACCTACTATAAGGGAAAAAAAAAAATTCAAATTTTGTAAAGTTTTGAATGAGTTAAGGTGGTCAGACATGAGAGTTTTTTTATTCTGAAAATGTTGTAGCAAAAAATTCATAATTAATTATTTTTTTGGAATAAAATTACAAAAAAATATGCGTCACATCTGGGCATGAGTCTACTACTTATATATAAAATCTTATAATAAAATATTATCATTTGATTATGTTTAAGGTGGTCAGACATACACGTACTTCTTTTTTTTTTCCTAAAATTTTTGTACTGCTGTATTGAAATCTATACTTTTCACCAATCATACTAACTTTTTCTCAAAAAAGGCCTAGTAGTTTAGAAACTACATTCAATTTTCTATAGATTCTATTCTTACAACTTTTTGATATTAGGTTCATAGCTAGTTGAAATTTTCACGTCAAGTTGACTAACCCTGATTTGCTGATTTTTCATTGCCACTTAAGGGCATAGTTTGGCCCCTCATGATCTTGCACATACCCAAGATGGCATACTTCATACCATGTAAGTAAACCAATGATGCTTCACATATTGTAGGCCTCTTCTTCAGAGATGTTGTAAGGATCCATGGATTTCCACTGAATATAGTAAGTGACAGAGATAGTAAGTTTGTGGGCCACTTTTGGAGGACCCTATGGAAGATGCTAGGTACAAACATGTCTTTCTCTTTAGCCTACCATCCACAGTCAAATGGAAAAACAAAGGTAGTGAACAAGTCACTTTAGAACTTGCTAAGATGCTTGACTAAGAAAAATGGATAGTCATGGGATCACATCATAGGGTAGGCAGAGTTTTCCTATAATAACTCAAATAGGAGTACTGGTAAAAGCCCCTTTGAGATAGTCTATGGAACTCATCCCAGAGGGATCCTAGAGTTGAGAGATCTCAGTCTACAAGACAAAAGGAGTGCCCAAGGGGAGACATTTGTAGAACAAATGAAAGAGCTGTATGATCAGGTGAAAAGGACTTTACAAAAGCAAGAGGAGAAGTATAAGGCCAAGGCAGACCAGTCAAGGAGAGACTTGCAGTTCAAGGTGGGGGATTTAGTCCTTGCTTATCTTGAGAAGGAGAGACTACCTAAGGGATAGCATACCAAGTTAGTCATGAAGAAGATAGGACCCTTGAAGATATTACACAAGAATGGAAAGAATGCTTATGACGTGTAATTGCCTCCTGATTTAGGCATTTCACCCATCTTTAATGTGTGTGACTTGTATCCCTATAAGGGACCATCCCACTAAAATTAGACAGTATTATGGATACTAAGGTGATCAAGAAGACAAGGAAGGGTACCTACAAAGAGTATCTAGTTAAGTGGCAAGGGTTACCTAAAGCTAAAGCCATTTGGATGATAGATATGGACATTCTGAAGCATGGAGTCACTATTGAAGACCTCCTAACTAAAGGGACTTGAGTTCTTTGTCCTAGGGGAGTATGGTGCAGAGAACCTCCCATTTTGATAGGTTAGTGAGTGTGCAGGGTTTTTTGAAGTCTTTTTTGTTGTTAAGTGTGGATTGTAATAAGATCCAATAGGTTGGATCCAAAGTGGACAACCTCCATGTTTGTAAGAGCCAAATGAGCTCATAGTCCATAATGTGGTCTATATGGCCTATAAAGACCAAATATGCTATTTTTCTATAGGTTTGGTTTAGTATGTGTCTTAGGATCCTAAATGTCCTAACTAGGGTCCTAGAGGTCACCCTCAATCATTGAGTCTACTCAACAAGTCAAATAGCACTAGATGAAAAAAAGTTGCTAGCAACTTTTGCAACTTCTTGGCAAGAAGTTTCCGAATGAAGTTAGAGCCACTGTAACCACTCATTCTTAGTATATATGCATGGATTCAATTAATTTGAAAGGATAATGAATTTTTGGATTGCTAATCATCATTATGTACTTTCTGTAAGGAAGAGAGACTATATTTCCTACTAATTAGCAACGTTCTTTATTTCCTATACGGATTGGATTGGGTGATTGGGACCCATGGTGGTGTAGTGTGTTATATTAAATTTCTTAAGCATTGATTATTTTGATTCCAAGTTATTATAGTGTGAAGTTATAGTGGATTTAAGTCATTGGTCTGTAAGATCCATTTATAGTGTCTCAATGCCTAGAATGGCTCTAACCTAAGAATCCACTGGTGGAAATGGATGAAACTCTAAGGGATGCAAGGTTATAGTCTTTATATAGTGTTTTTTCTTTAATTTTGGTTGTTTCAAAGAAATTTCTAGGCCAAGAAGGAAGCCCTATGGCTAACTGTCAGGAACAGGTGAGCCTAGATAGGGTAAAGAAGGAATTGGACCAAGCACCCATGATCTTGGAGGAAATAATTAGAGGCATCTGTGGAAGCCCTAAAGAGTCTCCTAGAAGGATCAAAAGGTGGCAGAAGGTTAATCAAAGTTTTAAGACCAATTTGGTGACCATTTGTTTAGACTCGTCCAGAGGCCTAATTAATAGGCTAAAAACTAGGGCCTAATGGTAACTAGGGTTATGGGTGCAACCGAAAGCTAAGATTTTGGATTTAGATAGTGTTGGTGTATACCTTTAATATTTTCAATCTCTTCTATGGGGTTTTTTGGAGGATTTGGGAGCTTTAGGTCAAAAACAATGAAATTAGACCTACTAGGAAATGAGCCAATTAGGCCTCCTAGTGAATTTGGTAACAAAAGGCTTGGTAAAGTGTCTGGAAGTGTGGGAAAATATTCTAATGGAATTTGAAGAGTCAAGGACTTAGTCAAGAGACTATGTGATGTGTGAGAAGATCCTAAGCTAGGGTTTGGGGTTCTAGAGGGGAGTTTTAGTGAAGAAGCCTAGGGAATTAAGGAGCTAGTTGAACCTAGGAGTATTGATTCTTCTACAAATCAACTATGCCTTGGAGGAGAAGTTGATAGAGAGGATCTTGGAGATCCAAATTAAGGAAGAACACAAAAGGAGTAACCATTGCATGGTTATGAGAAGTTAGAAGCATTTGGAAAAGAAAACACTAGAATCCTAAACCCTCTGCATCAGTTTCCTCTCCCACTATTCTAATCAGACAACTATAACAATCCATTGTTGAATAAAGGCCAGTTTCTTTTTTTTTGAGGCATCATGCCTACCATAGATCTTTCTTTTACTTTTACCAAACTTTTCTATTTTTGGGTTTCACACCACTTACCAACTAGGCCCACCTTTCATACATCGGTAATTTGACTTGATCGAGCGACATTGTGACAACCATTGATCTTTCTTCTATCTATTGGGTTTTGCATTGCTTATCTACTGGGCCTAAAATAATTTAATAGTTTTAATCAAATACTCAGACTTAGGAAAAATTAACATCATCAGGTAAATTAAAATTTGAAGACATTGGCCCCACCCAACAATGGAAAGACACATGACATACAACTAAATCTGATAGTGCAAATCATTCCATTGAATTAAAATATGCAATAATATTATATTTCATACAATTTATTAGATTAATAAACACCAGATACCACATGACTTAACTATTTAATCAAGCGAATGAGACACCGCTGCATTCGTTCAGTCGCTGAATGTTTATAGAAAACCACCAAGGATCAAGAGAACATGAGAATATATATTCACTTGATCATTGAAAGAAACACTAACAGCCAATCCATAACTAGAGATCAGGCCTGTAAAGGGAAAAAAAGTAAATAATTTTGGATAAAGTAGTCAGTAACAACTAAATCTGATAATCCAAAACATTCCATTGAATTACAATATGCAATCATATTATATTTCATACAATTGAATAGATTAATAAAATTTCATTATAATAAGACCACCATTGATCAACAAATACATCAAAGGCCCTCTCTTGATCACCAAATACCAGAGGACTTAACTATTTAACGAAGTGAATGAGCGACCGCTGCATTCGCTCAGTCGCTTTATGTTTAAAGAAAACCACCAAGGATCATGATAACGGGAGAATACATGGTCACTTGATCACTGAAATAAACACTAACTACCAATCCATAACTAGAGATCAGGTGACTAAAGGGAACAAGACAGAGATCCAAATGAAGTCGTTTGTTCGGTCAATGAAAAGTGACTTAACAAATACATCCTAAGATTTAGCGAACACTAGGAAATTCAAAAGACCATGTGCAAACATCAAAACTTAAGTGGGACATAACGTAACACATAAACATAGGGGTCTAGGGCACACTTAAGGCATTTTGAAGAACAAGAACCCTACCGACAAGAAAAAAGTAAACAATTTCGGATTTAGTAGTCACTAACAAGTAATTCTGATAATCTAAAACATTCCATTGAATTACAATATTTGAAATCATATTATATATCATACAATTGAATAGATTAATAAAAATTCATAATAATAAGACCACCATCGATCAAGTAATACATCAATGGCCCTCGCTTGATTTCCAGATACCACAGGACTTAACCATTTAATCAGGCAAAAGAGTGAGTGCTGCATTCTCTCATTCACTGAATGTTTAAAGAAAATTTCCATCAATCATGAGAACAAGATAATACACAATTGCTTGATCACTGAAACAAACACTAACCGACAATCCATACTTGAAGCTCAAGCGACTAAATGGAACAAGACACAGATCCAAACACTTATAGCATAATTTTACTCTGTCAGATTTCATATAAGATCACATCAATATAATACAACAATTCACTCAAAATAATCAAAACATTTAAAGCTCCTGAAAGCTAAATGTAATAATGATTACTTTAATTAATACTCTTCAAAATCTTATACACAATCATTAACACATTAAATAATTGATATATCCTAAAATAGATACAATTAAGGAAAACACATCAAGTAAATGATTTCAGATTTAGTAGTTTGGTACATGTAAATCTGATCTTCCAAAACATTTCATTCAATTATAGTATTTGCAATCGTATAAAGTACAAAAATGATGCAAACATCATAAAAACCGCTTTTCTGATTTATCGCCATTTTACATCAATATTATACATCAAATTAACTATGTCAGATTTCACATAAGATGAGATTGATATTATACATCAAATTAACTCACAATAATCAAAACATTTAAAGCACATCCATAGAAAATCTAATAAAGATTTCGTTAATTAATACTCTTCAAAATCTTATATAAAGTCATATATTTAAAAATTTATAATTTAAAATTGAGTACATTACTGAGAATTCCTGATAATATTTCAAATTTATATATCTATTTTTCAATCATACAAAATTTCAAAATGCTACAAAATCCATATGAATTGCTTTTCAAATTTTACGTGTCACATCAATATTCAATAAAATATATTTTATTTCAATATCTAATTTCAAACTATACTGAAAATTTATAATTATGTTATTAAATTCTTAAGTGTGCAACATATAACATATGTTAACTATGTCAGATTTCACATAAGATGACATCGATATTATGCATCAAATTAACTCACAACAATCGTAACATTTAAAGCACATCCATAGAAAATCTAATAAAGATTTCATTAATTAATACTCTTCAAAATCTTATACAAAATCATATATTTGTAAAAGCTAATGTTACTATAAAAGGATCAACAACAAAATGAATTCCTTGCAAAGTTCATTACAACACATAATAAAGCTTAGCACAAATCAACAATTACCAATGGAAGCTACATTTACTTTTCAAACCAGCGCACAACAAATAGCTTTCTTTGGTAGAGTAGACCATATAGATTTAAAAAACTTTTTACTCTACAAGACTAACTCTTTTGTGCAAGTAGTTCAACAGACATTAGGTGAAGAATTTCACAATGCCACTCATCGATGGAAGGTAAATGTTGATATTTCCCCTATGTTAATGGCTTGGAGTTTAGAAATTGGAGGAAATGTTCAAACTATTCATTATGTCATGATCTCTCTTTTCCCTAAAGATTTGATTATCAGATTAAATTTCTTGCTACAATACGCACATACTGGTCAAGGATTTGACTACAGTAACTATTTTATAAATGAAGAAGATAGTAAAATAATAGAAATTCTTCCTTTTCTATGATGGCCCATATTAATTGACAAATAGGCTTACAAAAAAGATATAAAAAATCAATGGGTAATTCTATGTAAAGAAATTAGGCAATATAAGCAAATTCAAGCCGCATCAGTATTTCCAGTTGTCTTTCCACAACGGCAATGTTCTGTCAGTGTATAGATAAAAAAGGAAACTTTGGAATTATCAAGCTTCTACAGGAAATCAACTTCAATTAAGGATTCCAATCATCTATCTGATATGTCATCACACTTTACGACAACAAAGATGAAAGATAGTTTAGAATTTTGCAACCTGACAAAAAAAAAGGTATTTACTATCATATTTAGTTTTTATTACACATAAAAAATCATAACACTATTTTCAGTGCTTTGATCAAATTTATAATATTTAAAAACTTCTTTTTTTTCATATGTTTCTTCACAATTTTATTATTTATTATTACAATATTTTAGTCAAATTAATAAACAATATTTAATAAACTTACAATAAAAAAAAACAATTGATAAATTTCTTCACAACTTTATTATTTAATATTTTAATTTTTGAATATAATTAATAAACAATATATAATGCTTAGGGTTTACGACTTACTTAATATCAAGCTTAAAATTAGGGTTTAATGTTAGGATTACAGTTCTAAATTGATCATCCAAAACATTCCATTCATTTATAATAATTGCAATCATATAAACTACAAACATTATGCAAAATCCATAGGAAACCTTTTTCGGATATATGGGCATCTTATATAAACACGCGCAAATTCAATATTATATTTCATATAATATAATATATTAATAGAAAATCCTAATAATAATATAAAATTATTATTGAATACATTACTAAAGATTGTTAGGAATTAAAGATCTTGATAGAGAAAATTTGTTTATTACAGTATTATATTTTGTTATTAATTTACTGGTATATATGTTGCTGTGTGTTGCAGAGGAGAAGACAATGCCATGGTCATTGATTGCTTCCCTCTTCTACACATAATATAATAAATATGGCTCATAGGAACTAAGTGAATAGACATGACTCTATGTGGTTGAGGCCTCGTAGAGCCATGTCTGTTAACGGACATGTATTTACATGAAGTGGTGTGTATATAATAGTTACTGCAATGGTTATGCCAACTATCGATTGATAGTTAACGTAACATATGTGTATATGTTACATTAACTATCCATCGATAGTTATGTAACATTAACTATATCATTATCGGTTGTGTAACGATTAATAATGTGAATCGATTACCATGATTAATACATCCGCTCCATAAAACAGGTCAGTTGTTGAATTGATAATATTAATTACATATGATAGAATAATGTCAAAGGTAGCTTTATCGATCAAATCGATGCTACTATTTTAACACTCCCTCTTAGCAAGAGTGGATTGAGAAGAAAAGTTATGAGTTTTTATTGAATCCTCAATTTTAACTTGGATAAATATTTTACTCATATAATCAATTAGGATTTCCAACATAATCTGGAACACAAGTTCAACTTGTGAAAATTTATCACAATCCCTGACTTAATCGGAACTGGATTTCGTGATAAATGTAGGTATCAAGATATTCGGCACAATCCGAATCAAAACTTGAACCTCTTGTTATCATAACCCCTGACTAATTCAGAACTAGATTAGAGGATAACTATAGCATATAGGTATCAAGGTATTCAGCGCAATCCGAATCAAAACTTGAACCTTTTGTTATCATAACCCCCGACTAAATTCGAAACTAGGTTAGAGGATAACCAAAATCAAGCTATTGAAGATCATCACTTTACAATAGTGATTTTTGCACACAAGAAAGATCGTCATCTTTCAATAAACAAAATAATGCAATATTAAATTTTACTTTTAATCCTGAATATACAAATTACATAAAGAGATAGAATCTCAGCAATTTTAATCACAACTTAATCATACCAAGTTTCTGTCTGAAGTACTCGATTTTCAACTTCACAAGAGGTTTGGTGAGAATATCAGCATTATGTTCTTCATTACTTACATAGACGAGCTTGATAATGTCTCTATCTACCATGTCTCTTATATAGTGATAAGGAATCTCTATGTGTTTGGAGAGGTTATAAAAAAATGGGTTTACAGAAAGTTTAATGCAACTTTGATTGTCACAGTAAACTATTGTAGATTGTAGTGGCTTACCAAACAATCCAAATAAAAGCTTCCTTAACCATACTGCTTCATGAGCACCCATAGATGCAGCCATGTACTCTGCTTTGGTGGAGCTTTGAGAAACTACTAACTATTTTCTACTGAACCATGAAATCATTGTAGGTCCAAGACTGAAGCAACATCATGTAGTACTTTTCCAATCAATAGAGTCTCCTGCCCAATCGGAGTCACTGAATCCTTGGATTTGTATCTCAACTTTTTCATACTTCAAACCCAATTCATTTGTACCACATAAATACCTCAGAATATGTTTAGCAGCAAAAAAATGAATCTTCTTAGGTTTGCACATGAAATGGCTTAATACATTTGTGGCATAGCAGATATCCAGATGAGTTTTTACCAAGAACATAAGAGATCCAATTATTTGTCTGTAGTAGGAAGAGTGTGTAGGTTCTGAATCTGTAGCATCTTCTTTGAGCTTGTTAAGATTAGTTTCCATCGGAATGGTTAAGGGTTTACATTTCTTCATGCCAAATCTGGTTAATATATCCATAGTGTATTTCCTATGATTTAGAAAAATGCAGTCTTCTTTCTATACTACTTGTAATCCTAAGAAGTAATGCAATAATCCTATATCTTTCATATCAAATTTATTTGTGAGTTCTTGTTTGCATTTAGCAATAAGATGATCTTCTCCAGTAATTAGGAGATCATCAACATATAAAACTATAATTACCATTTCTCCTTTGGACATTTTGAAGTATATATTTGGATTGGCTTCATTCTTGGAGTACCCTAACTTGGATAGATACTTATCTATATGTTCATACCAAGCTCTAGGAGCTTGTTTGAGACCGTAGAGTGCTTTCTTCAATTTGCAAACATAAGTATTGTCATTGGTGATGAATACTTCTGGTTGTTCTATTTATACTTCTTCTTCTATGATTCCATTTAGAAATGTTTTTTGTACATCCATTTGGTGAATCTTCCATCCTTTGGATGCTGCAATGGCTATGATGGTTCTTACAGATGTGTAGCGAGAAATTGGTGCAAATATTTCTTCGTAATCAATTCCAGCCTTTAGAGAGAAACCCCTAGGCCCTAGCAACAAATCTGGCTTTGTGTTTTTCAATACTACCATCAGAAGCATATTTGATTTTGAACAACCATCTAGAGGAAATAATGGTTTTCCCTTTTGGTCTAGGGACTATTTCCCAAACATCATTTTTAATAATAGATTGGTATTCTTCAATCATCACATCTTTCCATGCTTGACATGTTAGGGCTTCTTCTACATTAGCCGATTCTATTTTAGTCAGTTCTGCCATTAGTGGAAGATAACATTTTTGATTCCTTGTTCTTTTATTTGCTTTGGATATCTCATCAGGATCAACATTATTTTCCTCAAACATTTTTCTAGCCCATAAGGGTCTTTTCTTGTTGTTAGAAATGTCAACATCTTCAAGATGAGATGAACCAAGTGCAATGTTTTCTATTATGTTTTTCATTCTCAGTGTTTAGAAGAACATTCTCCCTCCAATTCTCAATTTCATCATATTCTATAATGTTCTCCCTCCGATTCTCATTTGATCCTCCTTCAGTGGGAATGGAAATCTTTATAGGAGTGTCTTCTTCAAACTTGATGTCTCTACTAACTTCAATGGATTTATGTCCTAGTATATATACCCTGTACCCTTTTGTAGTTTCACTGTAGCCAACAAATATTCCTCTTTTTTTGGAAGGGTCTAGTTTGGTTCTTTTCTCTTTGGGAATATGAATGTAAACAGGACATCCAAAGATTCTAAGATGACTTAGATCAGGTTTCTTTCCTATAAAGGCTTCCTCGGGACTGATATTTTCTAGAATAGAGTGTGGACATCTATTCTGAATATAGATAGCAGTGTTCGATGCTTCAGCCCAAAATGAAGTGTGCAGATTTTGGTTGTGCATCATGGCTTTAGAAGCTTCAATGATAGTTCTATTTTTTCTTTCGGCTACTCCATTCTATTTAGGATTATAAGGTACTGTATACTCCCTCTTAATCCCAACAGATATACAAAACTCTTTAAAAATTTTAGAAATATATTCACCTCCATTATCTGACCTTAGGATTTTTATCTTTCTCCCAATTTAATTTTCAACTAATGCTTTGAATTCTTTGAATTTGGATAACACTTCATTTGATTCTTTTAGTTTAAGGAAGTAAATACATGTTTCTCTAGAATAATCATCAATGAAGATCACATAGTATGAATAACCTCCTAATGAGAGAGTCGACATAGGTCTGCACAAGTTAGTGTGAATGAGTTCCAATGTAAGTTTTGTTTTATGTTCACTAGAGGGAAATGATTTTTTAATGTTTTTACCTAGAGCACATCCTTTACAAGTTCTTGAATGATTTGAATTTAAATTTGGGATCCCTATAGTAATATTCTTAAGGGAGGGAAGAGTACTAAACCTGATATGACCTAGTCTTCAGTGCCAGAGTTCATTAGTATTGGATACTTCATGATTTAGAGCTGATTTGATACTATTTCCTACTTTGTATAAGCTTCCATCTCTATATCCTAAGGAAATAACATTTTTAATATTGGAGTGCTTTGTCCTTATTAAAACTTTATTTTCTTGGAATGTGACATGATAGCCTTGATCGGCTAAGATAGAGATGGAGACTAAGTTCATTTTTATACCTAGTACAAATAGAACATCTTTCAATAGTAGAGTAGTCCCTGATTTCAACTTGATAGAACAAGTCCCGATTCTTTTTGCCGGATAGGTGGAGTTGTCTCCAATTGTAACTTCTTTAGAGGAATCTTCTTCTAAGGTTTCAAATTGATCTCTAAATCTTGTTATATGTTGAGAAGCTCCACTATCAATTATCTAAGTGTGTTTTCTTGAGTTAACTTCACTTGATAATGCTAAGAAGAATAGTGATATTTCTGCTCCTTTTACTTCTACTAATGCCGCTTGTATTTTCTGCTTCTCGGGATAGTATCTATGTGTATGATCGAACTTATCACATTTGAAACATTGTATTTTGGAGAAGTCTCATTTGTGAGTTTTATTTGGATTCCCCACATGGTTTGTGTTAGAGTTTCCTTTCTTGTGTTTGAACTTCGTTTTATTGCTTTCAAAGTTTGAGTGGGTGTGAAGAGCTTTAATCTCATTTCCTTTGGTAGGCCTGATTCCTCTTGATATTAGTCGAGATTCCTCTTGAGTGCAATCATTCTTCAATTGATCAAACTTGGGTAGAGATGGACATTTAGTTATACATTGAATGAAGGATTCCCATGTGATGGGTAATCCTCTAAGAGCAATCAGTGTTAGCTCCATGTCATCAACATTATTTCCAATGGTGGATAATTGGTCCCTTAGTTCTGAAATTTGAAGAAAGTAAGATGTTATTGTTTCCCCTTTGTTCATTTTGAGATTTAGCAGTTGTTGTTTGAGAGTAAGAAATATGCTTGTATTGTTAATCTTAGATGTCTCTTGGATAATCTTAAAAACTTCATAGGCAATTTTCAGTCTTGCTATGGAGGGGAGAATATGGTCTTTAACAGCATCGATTATAATTTTCTTTTCTTTATTTTTACGTCTTTTCCAAGTTACTTTTTCCGCTTCTTCCTCAGGCATGCTTGTGTTTTCTTCAACATAAGAATCCAACTCTAGGTCTTGAAGTAGAGTAAGAATTCAAATTTTCCATGAGAAGAAGTTAGACGCACCTTCAAGTCTATCTTCTACTTTGATATTGCTGGCAATTTTAAATTCTCCTCCTTCCTTTTATAGATAATCATAATATAATTTAAGCTTTAATGAAATTTTTCTTCTATTGAGGCTCTGATACCATGTTAGGAATTAAAGATCTTGATAGAGAAAATTTGTTTATTATAGTATTATATTCTTTTATTAATTTACTGATATATATGTTTCTATATGTTGGAGAGGAGAAGACAATGTCATGGTGATTGATTGCTTCCCTCTTCAACACATAATATAATAAATATGGCTCATAGCAACTAAGTGAATAGACATGCCTCTACGTGGTTGAGGCCATGTAGAGCCATGTCTATTCACGAACATGTCTTTACATGAAGCGGCATGCATATAACAGTTACTGTAATGGTTACACTAACTATCGATTGATAGTTAACGTAACATATTATCCACCGATAGTTACGTACCATTAACTATATCATTATCGGTTGTGTAATGATTAATAATGTGAATCGATTACCATGATTAATACGTTCACTCTATAAAACATGTCGCTTGTTAAATTGATAATATTAATTATATATGACAGAATAATGTCAAAGGTAGCTTTATTGTTCAAATCGATGCTACTGTTTTAACAAAGATGACTAATATCTAATGGAAATGGTTTACAGCATACTTAGGGTTAGGGTTTATCAAAGGAAACCCTTTCCAAATAATGCATACTATTATATCAATACCCAAAAATTCAAATTCACTAGTGAGAGTTCGTTGTTTTGATGGGCCAATCGGTGCGTCTCGATAGGTGTCAGTTAATAATCATTCATTATATAATGCTAAAATATTTACAATTACCCAAACATTACACACAATATAAGTAACTAGATGAAACATCTACATAATTAAATTTAATTTTAAATATATGTCTTTTTTTTAAAAGATATAATAAAATTTATAATATAAAGCATAATTTTCTATTTTTATATGTTTATTCAAAAATTTATTATTGAATATTACAATATTTGCATATATTTAATAAACAATATTTATTACATTTTTTGAAAACAAAATTCAAAATTTGAGCAAAATATTATCTTTTTTTTTTTTCATCTTAATGGTTACAAATGGAAATGATAAATTACAAACAGTATAGTCCTTGATAAATTATAACAACTACTATTATAAAAGATATCAAATTATATAACTAACTATAAATTTTAATATAAAAAAAACTTTAATTTCATATGTTTCTTCCGAATTATATTAGTTTTTATTACAATATTTCAATAAAATACATAAACAATATATGATGATTACAATTATGATATAACATAGGGAAACCATTTTGAATTATTGCTAATTTTATATCAATACCTGAAAGTACTAAATTATATCTTTAATTTATAAACTTCTAATTAACTTTATCTAAATTATTTACATGCTTAAATTTCAGATTATCCATCATCTTATATCAATATCCATAATATCAATTACAAATTGAACAAAAAGTCAGTCAAAAAATATTTTAAACTTAGTACAAATTAACAAATATATCAGCTATCTAATCTCACAAAACTTATTGCTCTGACAGTTGTTCCATAAACACACTAATCGAAAAAAATAAAAATAAAGCCACACACCATTCTATGCACCAACTTTACAAATACTCATTATATTCAATACACATAGCGTTCATATCTGCAAGGAAAATTAATTGTCCTCGAAAACAACAACAACATTAATACCATTTACCATGCAAACCTTTTATGATTATTTAATTATCATCTATAATTATTAAATGCCCACTATCTATGAAATCATTCTTTCAACTTAGTAAATGTCTTAAACACCAATTGTATAGCAAATATCTTAAACATCATTCCAACCAAACAGACAAAAACTAATAAATTCGTCGCTGCAACATAAGAAGCCCTTTATCAAAAGTCTGCATTGCAAATCTATTACCCTTTACAAAATGACTACCAAAATAAATAGTTATGATCATCTCGATGGGATAGATAGTGCATTGAAAGAAATCATAGATACAAAGCTGCATTTTTATAGTTTAAATGATCTACACAGAAGAATAAATTCACAACCAGCTCATCCCATTACACAAAGAGTCATTGACAGTGGATTAATACAAGCTGTAGGGTTTCCAATCTCTATTTAGGTACTAGAGCTCATTATGGAATGCATTCAAAGATTTGACCCACATACCAGACAAATAAAGAAATAAAACAACGAAGTTCTCATCAGTTTGAACAGAGATTCAATACATAAATACTTTGGTTTACCTTCAAGACAACACTATTCATAATGGAATTTCTCTCTGGTAGCTTCAAATTTTAACGAAAAAAGGTCATGGTGGTGAGCTATAATTTCAACCAAATAGTTTCAAACCATCAGAGTAGCCAATTCAAAATTACCGAAAACCCTATATGGAACAAATCTAAAAAAAGAGATTGTAGACATTCTAGTACTTCTGCATAGAATTAGAGGAAGCGAACAAGCCCTAAATTTTGAAGAGTGGTGGTTTTTCCTTGTGTAATCTATATGTGCAGAGAATATTTATATAGATTGGGCACAACTAGTAAGTGATAGAGTTACTGAAATGCTTCTCTCAGCAAAACATTCATACAATTTTGCAATGTCATCTTTCCTCATCTATGCCTTAGCATGTCAACAAATAGGGAATGACCTACCTAGTGTTACTAACTATGATGAAAATATTTAGGTTTATGATTTCTACCCTTGCATACAACTAGAAAACAACTATGCACATTATAGAAGGGTTAATGATTTTTTTACAATGAAGATATGTCATGAAATTCAAGGTTGTCCAAAATGCAGATTATTAGATGTAGTCGCATGAATAGTAATACAATTTGGAAGCTACTATACACAATATCCTACATTTACATATTTCAGGATTAGAGCTTTCAATGGCTTTCCATTCAAATTTCCAAAATATCCAGATGATAAAATGGTTTTGATAGAGTTATGCAGACAGATCATAGAGATCAACAACAGATGCATCGAACGACATAAAGCAGATATTCATTTTCCAATTTTCATAGGACCTTATACATGCTTTTCTAGTTGTTCTGTAATGAATCTCATCAAATCATCTCAAAAAAAATAAAAATTTGATGAATATAATGTTATTTGCTCAAGAATGTTGGAATTTTGTCCTTAGAAAGTTACAATATCCAACTCCTCTTCCATGCAAGCTAAGGGACCTATTTGACTCATGGCCACAACTATATTCATCCTCCCTTTTTTTAGCAATTTGGAAGTGCACTCCAGTAATAGTGGTCTAGGCAATTTGGTGGGAGAGAAATAAAAGAATCTTTCGTAGACAATTTTTGACAATCCAAGTGGTCAGAGCTCAAATAGAAAGATCGATATCAGAACTAGTTAATGCCAGCCATAATAAGCTTAAAATGTGAATTTGCTCAAGAATGTTGGCATTTTGTCCTTAGAAAGTTACAATATCCAACTCCTCTTCCATGCAAGCTAAGGGACCTATTTGACTCATGGCCAAAACTATATTCATCCTCCCTTTTTTCAGCAATTTGGAAGTGCACTCCAGCAATAGTGGTCTGGGAAATTTGGTGGGAGAGAAATAAAAGAATCTTTCGCAGACAATTTTTGACAATCCAAGTGGTCACAACTCAAATAGAAAGATCGATATCAGAACTAGTTAATGCCAGCCATAATAAGCTTAAACATAATCTAATTATGACATCATGGGACTCGTTTATATTATGAGAGTGGAAACAAATACATGCTCCCTTTGGTTGGTGTTATCAACCAAAACCAAACAAAATGCTGGACAGAGAAGGGATTAAGTGGATGCCACCATCCAAAGGGTTTAGCAAGATTAACTTCAATGGCTCTTCAAGAGGGAATCCAGGTAAATCAGGGGTGGGAATTTGTATCCGAAATTTTCAAGGAATATTACTAGCAGTAAAATGTTGCCCGCTTCTTGATGGCACAAACAATATGGCTAAGGCCAAGGCATTATTAGAAGGTCTAATATTAGCAAAAAATGGAGGCTTCCAACAAATTCAAATAGAGGGAGATTCAATAGTGATTATATCTGCATGTATAAGAAGAATATCCCATAACTGGAAACTATCATACATCCTTCAGTAGATTTGGCTGTTACTAGATTCATTTCAAGAAGTTCAGATCTCTCACATGCTTAGAGAGGGTAATAGACTAGCAGACCATCTGGCAAACAAAGGTTGTGATGGGTATGAACTGGTGGCTATTAATGATGATTCATTTATTAATCACGATGCCAAGTTGAAGGAAATCTATAGTCAAGAAATAGTGTCATGTGCAGTTGATGCCTCAAATGTCCGGATGTGAAGTTTGTTCTTTAACAGATGCATATCTATTTCCCCATCTACAAGTTCATCAGCACACATGTGTTTGTGGTTGTGAAAGTTTAATCAGTGTACTATTGGCAGAATCCCAAGTTCCAAAAATGACATTGAAACTTATGCATAATTTCACTCACACTTGGGATGTCCTGATTTTATTTTGGTTGTACTTGGCAATTTATTACAGCTACAAATATGTGGGCTTTTGATCATATCCATCACTCATTGTCGAGTTACAAGCTGGGAGCCAATGGATTTGCGGGTTAGTCAGGTGATGTTATGCAGATAGTGTGCCTACTATCACCATGAAGTCATGCCCAAAAATTTCAGAGTTAGGATGCGATTGGAACTTTTGGAAGAGGCTCTGCCATCTCACATCGATGAGGGCTCGATTTCATCAATGTTTATATGCCAGTCGCAAGCAATAAGGGATCCAATTCAACTAGTTGTTGGGGAAGAGAGCAATTTGATGGAGGAAGATACACACATTACAATGCTGGATAATAGAACAGAGTAAACAAAGCATATATTAATGCCAAATTTTTTGATTTACAGACTATGCCCAGAGCTGCCTATGCCTAGAATATCATCTATATTTCTGTATATGACTGAACTTCAAAACATTCATTTTGTTTACAAAATATTCTTCCTGTAGAACGTTCTCGAAATGCCTTGGATTACATCCGAATGAGAGAAACATCAGAGAAAAAGGAATATAAAATGTATTGCATTTATTACAGTAGTTGGTGGATGAAAAATGGGCTGATCACATGATCACATGAAGAAAATAATGCTCATGCGATCATGCGACAAGAGCAATAGAGGGGACCCATGCACTTTGGAACATTAGCAAAGTTATCGCATAAGGAAAAAGAGCCTGGCCAAAAACTTTAGGCAGTGCATAATATTTGAGGTTGTCGCATGATCACATAAACCAAATAAGGGTTATGCGATCATGCGAAAAGGTGAAAGGAGAGGGCCCCACACAAAATTATCGTAGGTTTGCATATAGAAAAGCAGTCGCATTTAAATCGGTGGTTGCGGTTCAAAAAGAGCTGGGCAAGTAGAGAGGTCGCATGATCGCATGGGTGGGAATGAAGCCATGCGATCATGCGACAAGGCACGAGGCACAACCAGTGGTAGGTGTGGAAGATGGATGGAACCTGGGGTAGTTAACGCAAAGAGGTAGAAAGGAGTGTGGTCGCATGATCACAAGAGAGGAGAGAGAAGCCTTGCGATCATGCGACAAGGCATTGAGAAAGCCTGCAATAGAAAGAAGTACGGTGGACAGGGAAGATTAAAAATTGCCCTGCTGGCATCCACGTCCTTCAACATACTAGACTCTCATTCATGGAGCATTTTCAATGTGATGGACTTATCCCAGTCAATGTATTTGGTGTCTTCGTTGTATTTCTCGTAATATGTAATACTTATGTATTTATATATCCTCGGATATATACATGTATATAACTATGATCTCGGGGTTTCTTATTGGTTCTTCCACGGGCGAGTTATTGAATCAGATTAATAAAATATGGTGGTTACACCACTTTTTCTTTTTTAAAAAAAAAAATGTTATTCGGAATCATTTTGACCCTTCCAATTATATAAAACAAAACCTACAACTAGGCACTAATTTTAATTACATACCTTCATTAGAAGATTTATGGGCTAATTGTAAAGATGACTTTGAAATGAGAGAAAGATCATGGACCTGTCTCACAGTTGAATAGATTCGACAATATAATATTGGAATAGATGTCAAAGGATTATACGATGATCAACCTAATCTTCTTTCCAATCATTATTTGACAAAAATAAAAGGGACGGCTTTGCAACTTGTAACATTTCAAGAACCAGAGCTAGACAATCTTGAAGACAGAATGGAATAGATATTTAAAAGAACAAAAAGATGGGTACAGAACAAGAAAATAGTAAAAAATAAATCAACCACAGAAGGGAAATCATCAATAGAAGCTCAAACAACACCGTCAGCTCAACTACCATTACCAGCAATGCAGACAATAGTTCAGTCTAGTCAACAAAACATAGATGGAGATGATGAACCACTAGAAAAAAAAGAAAAAAGAAAAAAATAAGGTATAACCAGTACCTGCGATAGTGGTTCACTTTCATTGATCAACATGGACAGTCAATAGGAACCAGCGAAGACAGAACAAGAAGAAGAAATAGGTCAATTAGAACATAATGCAAAAGACCAATCTTTTGAACAAGAACCACCAACTGAAACAACACAATTTATTCAACCTACTATAACATGTATTCAAAATATAGTACCAAAATTTTAGAGTTCAGCTCAAGAAATGCAAAGCCCTCTAATAGTCAGAAAATTATTTAATATTGAAAGTTTAGCCTCTACCTCAAAAATTCTAGCAACTCCTTCATGGTTAGAAGAAACAATACAAAGAAAAAGAAAAAGAAGAGAGGGTAGAATTCCTTCTCAAGATTTAGTTTCTGAAATCATTAATGAAACTACCGGTTCAAAGAAAAAAAAAGAAAGATGCAAACTAGTTTCTCTTCAAAAACATCAAGAAACACGACATGTAACAATACAAGTTGCAAAACCAAAACAAGACAATAACTTTTTAGATCTAAATGCAACAGATTTTGATGTCAATCAAATTGACATAGGACCCCCTTTCCATGATCATATAGTTGATATGTGGGAATTCACACATCAAGAGGTAAGTGACAAGTTGGATCAATTGAAAGATGAAAAGAACATGCTCAAATCTACTGTCAATCATCTATCTGATTATATCAAGAAAATGCTTGCTCCTATCTCTTCCCAAACACCAAATCAGATAGAAGATATTTTTGATCCATCACTTGACTCCAGTGAACAAATTAACAAGAAAATGCATGAAGATAGACACATGGCACAAATCCCACGAGAATGGATACAATACCTCAATTCAAAAGGTGTGGGCCTCATCAACTACCTAGCCAATTATTACAAAATATATAATCAACTCAAAGATGTAATCTACACAGACTCTTCGTTGCTCAAAGAACATAAAAGAATATATAATAGACAAGAAAAACTATTGTAGATAGTAATAGCTATGGATAGTGTAGAATCTTTGAATCTAAGAATTTTAAAATCCACTGACAGCCCTCTACAAAAGTGGATCTTTTCAATCAATTTCAAAGAAGACATTAGCACAAAAGTGGTTGAAAAACTACAAAATCTAATTGATAAACTCAATATGAGAATTTCACATATGGAAAAGATCTTTATAGATGTGGGCTGCAATTTTTATGAAGAAAATGCTCAAGATACTAAAGATATAGAAATCATGAAGGAAAACTATGAATTACATCTTCAAAGAATCAACAAAACATAAACATATGAGGAAGGAGATATCTACAAATTGACTGCAATTGGAGACTTATTAACAACTGTAAAGAAGACACAGAGAGCATTTCTAAAAAAATCAAGGAAATTAAAAAAAATCATGAATACTGGAGTGTAAGAAATGACAATATTACCATACCAAAGGAACAAGAAATGCTCAATGTACTCAAAGCAATGGAACAATATAACAGTCAAAGAAGAGAGCAACAAATGCAAGTATAAAGAACATGTGTATCATACACTTTGTTATTATATACTTCAAGTTTATATATATATTTCAATTTAATCAATCTATTTACTTTTTCATTACAAATTACAAACATTGTATCAAATATCATTACATGTGAATATTTATTTCAAGTTATTACAATTACTACTACTTTTCTCACATTAATGTTTATGCTTATATCTCATCAACCTTAGGCTTTAGTGTGAAGGTTAATCGAAATGGTTCTACTTCACTGATCACCTATGTGAGACTTTGGTCTACATTGGGAACTGGACCATTGTAGAGTACTAGGTGTGCTACATTGAATATAGAAGATAGTACTATATTTTTAGGGAGCTCCACTTTATAGCCATTGTTGCCATACTTATCCAGAATGACACAAGGTCCCAACCTTCTCATTTGCAACTTGTTGGGTACTCCCTTCTATAATTTTTTCTTGCTCAAGTACACCAAAACAAGATCTTCTACTTAAAATTGAAAATCTTTCTTCTTCTCATCAACTTTATGCTTGATTTTGCAGAGGTCTCTATCACTGATTTCTTAACTGAAACATGGAAGTCTCTCATTGCAAGAGAAAAGTATTCAGAATACCCACTCCTTGAATATCCTTCACCAAAATCTCTAAGCTCAAGAACACACCTTGGATGCATTGCATAGACTACTTCAAATGAGCTTCTACTTGTCATCCTATTCCCTGTGTCATTATAAGCATATTCAACTTGTGCTAAGATTTGGTCCCAAGTCTGACCATATTCTTTAGTGATGCAGCTTAGAAGGTTACCTAGGATCCTATTAACTACCTTGATATGTATATCCAAAGGATAGATTGGTGCCAATCTTGTGCCATAGTGTCTTCCAAAAAAAACTGATAAATTTTGAGTCCCTGTCTAATACTATACTGAGGGGTAGTCCATATATCCAAACAAATTCCTTGAAAAAATTTGAGCAATCTGAATATCATCATGGATAGTCTTAAAAGGTACAAAATGTGCCATCTTACTGAACCTATCCACTAAGACATAGATGCTATCATACCCCTATTTTGTCCTTGGTAAACCAACCACAAAATCTATACTAAGATACTCCAATGGTCTGTTAGAAGTGGAGAGAGGTTGATAGAGTCCAACATAGGAAGATGTGCCTTTGGATTTTTGGAAAACAATACAACACTCTACATACCTCCTCATATCTTGGCTCATTCTAGGACAATAATAGTACCTTTCAACTAACTCTTGAGTCTTATTGACTCAAAAATAACCACTAAGGCATGCATTATGATTTTCTTGAATAAAATTCTCCCTCATTGGCCCTCAAGGTACACAAAGTTGACCCCCTTTAAACAACAGTTTATTCTGCAAACTATAATCATAGAACTCACCATGAAAATGATTTTCCTATTTCTTACATACCTTGTAGGCCTCTACAAAGTCTCAATCCTCTGAATATAGGTCCTTGAAGCTGTCAATTCCTATGCTTTTCAATTGAACCTCTTGTATTATCATAAGTCTTCTACTTAGTGCATCAGCAACCTTGTTTTGTTGCCCCTTCTTGTGCTTAATGGTGAATGTGTATGTTTTCATATTCTCCACCCATTTTATATGTTTATTACTTAGTTTATCATGTGAATTTAGCAAGCTAAGGGCTTCATTGTCTGTATAGACCAAAAATTTCCTAGAAAGGAGATAGTGTCTCCACATCCTAAAGGCTTGGACTAGAGCATACAACTATAAGTCATAGGAATAGTACTTCCTATTGGCATCACTGAGCTTCTCACTATGGAAAGGAATTGGTCTTCTGTCCTTCCTTAAGACAACCCCTATAGAAATAATAATGGCATCACACTCAATAGTCAAGATTTTCTCAAAACTTGGGAGAACAAAAATGGGTTGAATGGCTATAAATCCGAAAAGGGATGCCTATGGTTTTTGTATTATTTTTCTACTTTATATGATTACAAATATTAGAATTGAATGGACTATTTGCGATTATCAGATTTAGATTTATATAATAATATCTTATCTTGGACTCTTCAAACACAAATCATATTCTTACCTCTCCAATAAATTAAGCTCTTCCAAAATTCAGCTATTATTTTACACAATTTTATTTTAATTTTCTCAACAATATTTCATTTTTTTTAATGGAAAACATATTCATGTATTATTTCATGCAATTTTTGTACTCGATTGATTTTGATTTATTTGTTAATTTCAATATGAACTTAAAACTTAAAGTACAGTTCTTAGCCCTGCATGGCATAAAATCATTTTACTATTCAACTTTACCAAAACTACTTCATACTTGTTGGATACACAGTTTCTGTACTGGATTGATTTTCGTAATTTCAAAAATAAGCAAACAAAATCAAATCCACAATAAATACTTATTTCTATATCATTAATTTTAAACATTAAAAATACTAATAAAAACACAATACAAAATCTACCTAATATTGCTCTCTTCAATCACAGATAAGATTTTGAGGTCTACAAATAATTAAGGTGTTTCAAAATTCAAGTATTTTTTTACATAATTTGATATTAATTTTCTCAACTTATATGTTAAATTGTTGTCTGGATAGTGCTTTTCACACATCAGTTGATTGACAAATAGTTTTAGGATTATATTAGGGTTATCAACCCTTATTTTACACTATCATCTATATGCTTACACTGTGTCTTTTCTATCTTACAAATATTATTGAAAACTTTTGTCATTTAATTGTTTGGTTTCTTTGCCAATACTAACCCAACCTTGATAGTTTTTATAATCTCAATGTACCATATATGCAATGTGTATGAGTTGTATGTCAAAATTTAATTATTATATTATAATTTAATATTTATAGAAAAATTGCAATTGACTCATGACAATAGTTTTTAGAATAAATATTGTTTAAGTTTGCAAATGTAATGTATTGTTTTTTGTTTCACATTCGCTATATGTTTGGTTATCTCATTCATTTTTTTATTTACAATATTAAATTCACATCGGTAAAATATATAAATTAAAAAAAAATTAAATGACAATTTTTAAAATTAGAAAAAAATTCCACCATACGTCCTACCCTCAAGTAATTTCTAACCACTCTTCATACTAGATAATAGGATATTGCTACTTATTTCTATACTATTAATTTTCAACATGACAAATACTAATAAAAACAAAATACACATTCTACCTAATATTACTCTCTTTAATCACAACAATTAGAGTTTTTTTTTTAAATTTAAATTTCAACAATTAGACCCTTTTTTTTGACAAACATATTCAAGTTTAACATATACAAGTTTCCTAAATAATACATAGCTAACAACAACAAAAAAATACTTGTTTATATGCTATATTTAAATTGGTAAAAAAAATAAATTATAATTTCAACTATATTCAATTTTAAGATTAAATGTAATAACTGTTTTATCAAACATATTAGATTTAAAAATTCATTTCATTATATTCATGATGAAAGGTATTCAATTTTGACTTTTATTTACTATATATTTATATCAAAATATAGAAGCTCAAGTACTTTGAATATTATTTCTATCATTCATTGTCAATATAACAATAACATAAAAATATTTGCAATTATACAAATACACAAATGTTAAAACCAATATTTTTATGTTCCTATCAATGCTAAAATCATTAACCTTTTCATTAAATTGATAATCAATGATATAATTATTTTCATTCAAATCATATCTTATATCTCAATCTCATGTTCTTTTATTAAACTCTTATATGTTTTATATAACAACAAATAATTACATTACAAAAAAATATAAAACAATTACCAGTTTACAAAATTGAACAAAGCAAATAAATATTAAAAAATCAATCAAAAACATAATTGAATACAAAAAATTCTATATAATATATATTGACTCATATTTTATTCTTTGTTAACGAAAAAAATAGCACATATTAAAACCTAACAAACATATAAATAAATAAAAAAACCAACTTCACATATATTCGGCGTACAAATTGCATACCAAAATACAATTGCTAGTTTTATGATTTTACCATTATTAATGATCGAAAACATAGTGTACCTTCTTAAAAATTACAAGTTTCATTCAACAAAGATCACAAATATTTAATGATTTCAAACTTCTATATTGGCTTGAAAACTTTTCTTAATACATAGAAATCTATATATATTTGTATTTATTTTCAACTACCTAATTATAATTAAAAAATAACAATATTTTTAAAAGATATAGAATTGTCTAATGACCCTAAATGCTCCTACATCAGAGAGAGACCTCTTTTCAGAGAGACCATTGTTCTTGGTTGCAGCAATAAAACTTCTACTTCTACACTACTCTTCACATATAACCAACACACAAAAGACTTCTCTTGTTCAACGAATATGGCCAGCAAACAGAGGTGAAAACAAAAAAGTATTAATTACGCCGAAGGCGTTTCTTATATGAAATGCATCCAGCTGGGTTAAGGCGATGGATGGTTGTCTTGCATGCCATACGCATGCAAGACAATCAAATTGATCCCAATCGTCCGTAGCATTTTCAGAAAACCTGATTTTGAAAAATTACTAAATGTGAACACCACTGCAGTTTGAAAAAGCAAGATTTATTAACTCCTGATCAACCCGGGGTTAGCTTTATGGTTTAAGAGACACCCAAAGTACTTCCTTGGACATGCAAGGTACTTCCTTGCAAATTGACGATAACAAAATCAGAAAATCATTAAACCCACAGTCAAACTGGGTGCCAAACTTGTTGGTTGAAGTGCAGTGTCAATCATCCATACCTAGAAGATCTGAGAATAGAGAAGCGGGCTGGCTGCTCTGCCAAAAAATGCTCACTCGGAATGGAGTCCTGCATCTACTTACTACTGCATATTACCTCGATAAGAAAGGAAGGCCAATTCTTGATAGTGGACACAAATTCTTGCCGACTAACATTTTAGCTACTGGTGCTGGACATATAAACCTTGAAAGAGCATTGAATCCAGGTCTTATCTATGACCTTAGCTCTAGTCTGCTTCTAATGGCATAGTAAGCTAGAGGCTTTTCATGGTCTATTGGGGCATTTTTTGATCACCCATTGCTTTTATTAGGTTTTAGATGAAATTTTGCACAATCATCATCTGAACGATTTGCTAGGCCCATTGCTTCAAGATACCCAAGATGAACCCTCCCAATTGACTCCATTTTGTACAATGAGATGTCAAAATCAGACTAGTAAATCACAATTACTCTAATCAATACAAAGTGGGTCACCAAATTATGCTGGTAGTTCTATTCAAAACATTTCTTTTAATGTGATCTAAAATGTTAACTCAAAATTCTTGAACACAATTTAATTTAGAACATTATTTACAAAATTATGAATCTATGAAGAAATCTCTTACCATTCTAGCAGTTAAAGAATTCCATGAATTGCATCTGCAATCAAGATTCAAACAAAAATTCAACCATAAGATCTGCACAGAGACCCAAATCATTAATCATGGAATGAAACCTTAAAATTTAGAGAATGAATATGAAACACCTGAAATTGAAAGTACCTTCCAACATTTGGTGACAACATTCCTGATAACAGACTCATTTTCATACGCTAATTTTTAAGCCATAACACCAATATCCTTGCAAAATCTGCTTCCCAATTCGATTATCCTTTCAGTAGTATGATGTAAATCTAGACGGTGATCCAAGTGTCCAATGAAACTAATGAAATTTTTTGTATCCCTTTTGGGCATTATCACATCGTGCCCTGATCAAACGAGTCCATTAGAAACCAAAACAAAGATAAAAACCAAACAAAAACACAAACTATGTCACCAATACAATAGATATATCTTAAACATTGGGAAATAATTAAACAATTGAATGTTTTCCAAAGAACATTGCAGTTCAAACAAACAGTACCATTAGTGAGATAGATTAAATATGAATCTGAACCTCTTAGAAGCCTCTAAATTATTCATGTAACTCCTCCATTGTTTGATAATAGATTCAAGAAGAGCTCAATGTGAGATCCAATCCAATCCATTCCATTGGTTTTGCCACATAATGGAAAAATTTAATTACAAGAATGGAAATTTTGATAATCCATCAATTTTGAGGCCTGAAATGCTCTGGATATTCTTTGAAGCTATGCTAATTTCCAGCTAGGTAAAGAGAAGAGAGGAATTGTATATTTCCTCCCTTCTCTAGACGTAAAACGAGATCTTCCTCAAACATTTCTTACTGGTTCTATGCATAAATCTGGAGGAGAGTAGCACACTATATGGACATTCCCAACTAGTTCTAGGCATTCAAAGTCATATTTTTTTATGTTTCCTACAGTCAAAAGTTTGTTTACTTGGTGATTAACATTGGACCGGAGAAATCTAGAGACTCTTTTGTTTGAACAGTGTATGAACTAAGCTAATAAACACTTCTGAGGTCTTATGTGCACGTGTCTCACCTGCATGCCAGAAAAAAAACCTAAATGCCAGTTGTGCCCACAATGCTGCTGGTAACGGTGGACTTTTGAGATGATGTTTTTCCCGCCCATACTTCTAGAACCGTCCACTGTGCCAATCAAACATAGACAAAGGTATTTATACAGCCAAACTGGGCACAACTAGCATTTAACCTTGTACTACACTGCACAAAATCTAGGTTAATGTCCCTTCTCATGTCTTGTTATTTGCATGGTTTGCCAAGCATTAATGCAAAATTCAAAAAATTCATTGTCGGGTTTTTGGAAAAGTGCGCTAGTAGGTACATTGTCAAAACTACATACTTCGAAGTTGTCATCGGTGCACTTCCTGTCATCTTCGCTGAATGGAAAATTCAAAAAAATCATTGTCGGGTTTTCAGAAGAGTGATACATACTCTACCCATCACTGGGGTACTGTCAATCTGGTTGCGTTTGTAGTCATCACCTTTTGCAAAAAGAATTCTAATTAGGTAACCTAATTATTATAGTCATGCGTAACTTTAATAGTAATAATGATATTAATTTGTAAGTGTCACCACTACTTAATATTTAGAATATCTAAATTTATAATTAAGCTTTTTTTTAATTGTATTATATAATATTAATTGATAAATAATATTATTTTAATTTTATTTATTTAATCTTAGTGATAGTATAAAATATTATATAATCTTAAATAATTGATAAATTTATTATATAATATTAATTTAATTTAACAAATATTAATTATTATTATATTTATATAATGATATATGATATATGAAAATTAATAATAATATTTTAAATTACATATTAAATAACTACTTAATATAATTTAAAGAATATTACTATATAGTAATATTCATTATATTAAAATATTAATATATTGTCATTAATATTAAAGGTGATATATATTTAATTATTACTAATTAAATATAGCCATAATAATATTTATTTGTAACTATCATCACAACTTAATATATAAAATATCTAAATTTATAATTCAACTTTGTTTAAGTAAATATTATATAATATTGATTGATAATTATTTTTATTAGGTTTTATTTATCTGATCTTGGTGATAGTACATCATTACTTATCAATATCAAATAATTGTATTTTTTTTATATAATATTTAATTTAATTTAGCTAGTATTAATTGTTACTATATATCAAAAATCTTTTTTTTCATGCAATCAAAAACATGGAGTCTATGTTTTGTGGGGATTAAAAAGTGGGAGGAATGAAGCTACTTTAGTGAGGGATTATGGATTACCTTCCAAGATTGGAAGAATTTTCTCATGCGTGATTTGGGTTGGCATATGAATTAATCTTCAAGATTATTTTCTTTGAAAGATCATTGTAATTGGCCAAGAAAGACCTTATTGTAATGTATAACAAAACTATAAGTCCTCTTTGGTGCACCTAGAATATGACAAGGAATTAACCTACACTACATTTCGATCCCATAATGTCAAACTCGACTAAGGAATATTTAACAATTTTTACTCCCTACATATAAAATAAAATCAATCTTATCTAAAAAAAGAAGAAATTTTAAATATAAATATAAAACTGAAACAACATAACATCTCCAATGCATGACTATATCTCACACGTACAGAGAGGGAAATGCGGTGGCAGATTCGATGACTTCTATTGTCTCAAGAAAACCAAAGTAAGTAATTGGAAGGTGGTCAGTGAACTACCTAAGGTGACTCAACAATTGATCGGAGCGGGAAAAAATGATGATACCACTAATATTTAAAATGAGCCAAGTTGTCATCCCTTACTAAAGGCCCTACCTTGATTATGTGTCCCGTAAGTTGATGATTTTTGTGATTATGAATAAGAATGCCAAAACCCCATAAAGGATCATAATTGTCTTTCATACGAATATGTGTGGAAAGATAGTTGTCCGCATCAGCAGGTTTTCTTGGCTAAGAAGGACACTAAGTGCAGCTCTAGCGTAACTGCTAATTATGGTGCCTGGAGATCTGATGGTATATCATCGTACGGAGCTCAGCTCCCAAAAAATACCCAAGGCCAACCTTTTGAGTTTAATTTTCTCTCGAAACGGCATATTCAAAATAACTAGTTTTATGTTCTTTTTCACGAAGCTTGGCCCTTTGATTCTCAGGAAATTCTGGTGCATGATAAGGAGATTATCGACATGAGAGGCAATACTTTATGCATTGAACTAGATAATATTGATGAGGCTTTCACCTCCAACCTCTGCTGACCCACTACTATAAAGAGAGCGGTATCTGGGGTTTCATGGAACGCATGAAGGGAGGACACGATGAGCAAATATCCAAGCAGTTCGTCTCATCCTGGAACAATAGGAAAGTTTCTGTTGGGGGCATTCACTTCTAGATTAACGAGAGGTCATTGCTAAGGCAATGGGGCTCTCTTGGAAGGAAGAAATTATTAAAAAACTAGTAGGACGCCGGACCCTACTAGCCTCAACCAATTCTTCAGAGCGGGGGAGAAACCTGTGAAGAAGTCTGGGGGTTTCAACTGCGAGGAGCTTTCAGAATTATGGCCCAAGCTGTGCCTCATTATGATGAAGTATTTCACCCTAGAACGTAAATTTACGATGTTCTATTATTACCATTTACCTTTTCTCAATCACATCAGAAATAGGGACCTCCTATCCATTCCCTTTTACCTCCTTCATCCATTGAAAGTAATGTCTTGGATATTAGGGAAAACCCTGAAAAACCGATACCTATTCTCCATCAGGTCTCCTGCTCTGTCTCTATCACTTCCATAAGGCTATCTGCCCTCCGCCCCAACCTGCTCTGGTTATCCAAGACGTCACCCAAGGGGATTCCCTTCGAAAACTGACAATCCCACTCATTCCACCTCCCACTCTATCCATGAAATCTAGGAGTTGGACCTTGTCCCTAAAGATGATAAAAGCCGCAAAAGATGTGTGAAAAACCCTTTCAAAAGGGGGGAGGAGCTTGAGGAATCCCATGTCTCTGAGTCCTTAGATACTAAAGATTTGAAGGAGTCTGATAGTACCCCTAAGACTGAAAGAAAGCCCAAAAAATGGAGGATCTTGGATAGTCAGGTCAAGTTGGAGGTGGACTTAGGGGGCTTTGGTCGCCGCCGGTCTAATAGAATTGCTAAGGAGCAGTGCAAAACTAGAATCAAGGAAACGGCTTCGAAGGAGAAGTCCCTATCAGAAAATGATTCCCATACCATTGAGTCGATTGAGGGCTCTTCTGATGATCACCTGATTCCGAACAAGACTGGTACCACTCCCCCCCCTCAACCCTTAGCAAACCATGGAGACTCCCCGTAGCACTACCCTACCCTTGGCCTCCCCTCATGATCATCAGACCAAGCCCCCACTACCAAGGACAACTTTGTGCCTCTAGATGGCAATGACAAGTTTAAGGGCACCCTTAAGCTGAAGTTCTCTGATTTGGACAATGAGATAGATGCCATCAAATAGGACATGTAGGAACTCAATCACCACATTATGATGACTAACAAGTTTGCTCTTAAGGTCATGCATGCTTTGGCTATGACCCTCTACACTATGCAGGAAAAATTGGCTGGTGGCAAACTGGAGGCTAACGAAGACAATAAAGATCTCTTCATGTTCCAGCAGGAAGAGTGGGCCATGACCCTGATGTCCAAACATCTGGGTGGGAGATCCTAGCTGCTGCTGCTATTATGAGGTTTTTATTTTTGATTGGGCATGGCCCTAAGTTCTCTATGCTTGTTTCCTGTTTTAAGGTTAATCCTCCTAGTTCGTGGTCTAGCCTTGCGTGACATAATACTGTTAATTTAATTGCTAATACTTGCTTAAGATACTCTAGTTCGATCTTTTTGAAAAGAACTATTTTGTTTATTTTTTATAGATGAAAATATAGACTTTGTTTTTCTGCTGATAAATTGCTGATGAAATGCTCTAGACTGTGCTATTAATATGTTGTTAATGTGCTTCTAGTCCTTTTGTACCACGGGCCAGCACCTACTTGTTGCTTTTATCTATAAAAAACATAACATCTAATCCTCATAAAAATTGCATACCAAGTTGCAATTACTAGTTAAAATAATATTTACATTTAAAACTGCGCAGTTATGAAGATCAAAACAAGGAGATTTTCTCTCCTATTTATAATGAAAGCTCACCCGTATGAACAAAAGCTTTAAAGGATATGAAGTAGCAAAGAGAAACCAAGACCCTGCGGAGGAGTAATAAGAATGGCAGTTTGTGACTTTTCTAACAAAAAAGAGCGTTGGAAGCATTACGTCTGAATCCACTAAAATGGGGAGGTTTCTAATGAAGTTCCCATTTTCTTGTTTTCTATTGTTAGGCTGCGCTTAGGCTTTTATTGAGTCGCGTAGATAATATATCCAATTTCAATTCATGATTTCTTACAAAACTCTCCTTAGTATTGTAAGAAGGAAGAAGATAGATAAGGTCTAATTATCCGATGTCGGTATTTGTACTGGATCTATTATTCTCATTAGATTAATGCTGGAAATGAATTTGAAAAAATGAACAGCTTTAGCTAATCTTCTATTCCAGCTCTTAAATTAAATCATAATGGTTTCAATGTTTTAACTTGCTTTCATGGCATTCGACAGGAAATTAGCAGGTACTTGTAATGTTGGAGGAAGGCTTCCCCCAGATGATTTTGTTTGGGACGGCTTGTCAATCAGAGAATTTAGGGATTTGAAAAATGAGCAGACAAACTCAGTAGACATTTAAAAAATCAGACAAACTATAATTATTTGACAAATGGTAGCATATAATGCACTAGGCTTAATCGGTGCATCAAAATTCCAATACACTGGATGAATACAGGTGAGTGTTTAGTATAAATCTGAAGGATTCCCAGACAAAGACTAGAGAAATGTTATTGGGCTTGTGAAACTGAAAAGAAGGCCTCCTCCGGCAAAGACAAGTACTTCAATACTTATATTTAAGAAATGGTTTGGAATGTGTGGATTTGATTTTGAGCTATTAATTTGACTTGAGAAAAAACAAGGAGAAAATGAGGTAAATTACTAACCTTGCAGTCATATCTAGTGACCTGCCTGAGCGAAAGCAGATCTGTTGAAGGGCATGCTTCCACACATCAATCTCTTCTCTTGAATATCGATCTGGATAGCTATAATGCTTTTTCAAATGATTTCTCATAAGGGCTGGATTCTCATTATGGCAGCCTCCCTAAGACACCATGCCGAGCTCGCATATCCTTTGGAAAATATAGTAATGCATATTGCGCTGCACTTAATTTCATTTTCCAGGCTTAAATCAATGATTCTCCCTTCTTTAACTTGTGGGTGTCAAGAAACACATTCAATCCGGCTGCGGAAAGAGCTTGGAAGAGATGATCAACCAGAGTCTTTCTCACATCTTTTCCCCTGAAAACTCAGAAAACATGATATCTCATACCATAGAAAGAAACTTTTGTGGCGGCAGAATGTAAGGCTTGAATCGTCCATGTTAATGAGAGTTCCGATTGAAAGGAAGGAGAATGTAATGATACTCAGATACAGAAGAGCGATGGACAAAAACCAATAAAACAAGAAAAAGTTGTATAATAGGAAAGATCGGGTCTTAACTTGTACTCCATATATCACGAGACTTCATTTCCACTTTTTAATAGCCATTTTATAGATAACTCTTTCCCCTACGATTACAAATGTGTTATACTACAGCGGACAGCTCTCTAGATGTATTGGTATAAAAGATCTTTATTCTGTGAATTTCATTGGAACCTTTAAATTTGATAAATCTTCTAATGTTTTTTTAATAAGTTTTAAATTAATATATATTATTAATTTTTTTTAAAATTATTTATTAAATAAAATCTAACAAATTTTAAATGTATATAATACTTTTATTATAATTATTTTTTATTATTGCTTGTAAAACAATGTAATAATTCTTGTAAATTAATGAAATTGTTGTACATTATTATTAAAGAAAATTATATTAAATATTGTTGTTTTAAATAAATCTAATAGATATTTTTAGTTATAAATTACTTCATCATTCATGTTTGACAAAAAAATGTTGATAGGAAATTTCAATGTTCAATTTTAGCATTTTGAATATTTTTATTATAAATAATAACCACATCATTCATATTTAACAAAAACATAGATGGAAAATTAAATGTTCAATTTCAACATCTTACATAATGAAATTTTGACTCTAGTTTTCATTTTGGTAAATCACATAATTGATAGGAGACTTAAAGAATTTAGTAGTAAAATGATTTTTCTTGTATAAATACATGTTAAATTCAAGAAACATAAAAAAAATCTTTATTAGGAAATTTACAGATATCCTCTCTATATGTCATTATGACCTAAGTCTAGTAATTGAATTGGTACACTTAAATTGTCTCACAAGGTTTTGTTCGACCCAAAATGTGTAAAGAGGTAAACACTTGCACATAGTAGATTTTTTTTTTTTAAGTGATTGACGTTGAGATAAAAAGTTATCACAAAGGAATTGTCCTCTTTAATCAAACAACTTTGTATCTCTATAACAAAATATCTTTTAATTTGTCAATCTCAAATTGTAAAGGTCTCTATTATGAACAAATTTTGGTATCTTGAAACTCATTTAAGGACTATTCTCTATATGAAATGCATATATACCCATCAAATAATCATTATTAATACTTATGAATTACATTCTATTAATAAATATATCAACTAGTTATAATACACAGGTAATAATACTTCAACTTACATTTGTTTACATGTATGTTTACTTATTTTATATGTCAAAAGACAGAAACATATATAATAATCATATATATTTAGTAAATGTGCACATATATTGTATGAAAATCAATATTCACAACATATACTAATGGATTTAGGAGTAATTTTAAAATGGTTATTAATATAATGTATATGAAATTTCTGCAGTCATCTTGATTATTTCCGGATTTAACTGTGTAAGAAGATTTTAAAATCAATGTTTTCACAACATTCTCCATGATCTATCATGACAATGAGTTAGTATGAAGCATGAAGTGTGATCAACACTTGATGGTAGAAACTACTCACACAATTATATCAAGAAGCTATTAAGATATAATATAATGTATAGATAAATACTTCTAATTATATTCGATAATATTTTAATAGATAGTTTAAAATTATTCTTAAGTAAATTTTCTCTACTTAAAAGAATAAATAAATAAAACAAATTATTATTTTTTAATTGAAAAACCAACAAAAGAACAATGACAAATTCAAAGAGAATAGATTTCCACAATCCATGATAATCACCATTAAGAGTTTATAGATTTGATTGTATTATAAATCTTATGAATTTTTGGATCCATGAAAATCTTATGCTCGTCCTAATGATAGATCAGTGTGATTCAAAATTCATTTACTCTTAATAATAAGGTTGGAAATTCTTTAATACTTAGAAAATAATTGAATAAATCAATAATAAGAAAGGGCAACACTATACAACACTGTAAATATACTATTATTATTAATTAATTAAAAATTTAAAATAAATATTTAAATTTTTAATAATTAATAATTACAATAAAGAATAATAATTAAAAATTTTAAATAAATATTTAAATTTTTAATTAATTAATAATTACATAAATAGTACATTCACGGTGCTACATAGACAAAGAAGTAAGGGAGTACGTAAGTCACTGTCCAACACATTTGACGGCTAAATTTTCGGACAGAGGAGTTTGACTACCATTACGAAGAAACATCCGCATAGTTTGAAGAATTTCTTTTAAAAAAATTTCATTTTTAAATTTCCTGTGGTTAAATTCGTTCCCGCGTTCCATCCATTGTATTTTGACGCCTTCTTTTCATTGAATCCAGTGCAACACCTCAAAACGAAGCATCGATTTGACAGAACGTCATACTTCGGTACAATTCCTGTCCTCCTCGTAAACCACGTGATGGTCACCTCAGATAAAATAAGATAAGAAGGTTTGGTTGGTCTGTAGGTAATAATTATATGAGGAAAATTAGTATGGAATTGTCATTGTCAAATTTTCTAATTGACATATTTTATGTTTGTTTTCAAAATATGAAAATGAAATAGGAATTTGTTAATTATTATGTATCGCAAAACTAGTAAGCGTCTCAACTTAGTCTTCCTCCAACATCTGAGAGAATTGCAGTACCGTCGGAAAAGACAAATTTGTGTAATTTTATGCTTCTATTGTCTGGATCTACAGCTAATTGAAAAGCAAGTGTAACTATATTGATTGATGACGGTTTCTGGAAACAAGTGGGGTTGTTTCTTGTTAAAAAAATTAAAAAATTCTTATTCACATGGTATTTCTACAATTATAAAACCGAAGGCAAAAAATGCATCTTCTCACTATAAGTTCAAGATAAACCAAACAGTTCCAGCCATATTTGAAAAACCATTTTCTGAATTTAAAGCTTCCTGAATTGGTCAAATATTTGAATTTGACAATTCAACATTATTTAGTCCCACCAAACAAATAGAATTCTGCTAAAGAGGGGCTTCAGAAAAAAATTTCATCTTATAAATGAGGCGAACTATTCTTCTTATCTAAGGTTTTCTTGAGTTTATGAGTAATTAAAACTAATAATTTTAAACAATAGATAATAAAAACTAATGCTTCCAAAATGTTAGAACCACTTTAAAGTTAATTTGTTTCCTTTGGTTTTTTGTTTTTTCAATTTATATTTTGAATGATTTTACGTTGCTTATATTTTTATTTCACATTTGGTGACCTGTTAACTAAATGACAATTTGTTAGAATTTAATTGTACATTTTTACGCGGAATGCGTTTATAGAAATACTTTTGACTGTCGGATTCTTCAATCACTGTTTTAATTTGTCCACATCCTTGCGTCCAGTTTTCGCGCTTCCGACTGGTTTTCACGTGAAACATTTTCTTTCTCCACTTGCGTTATCGATTTTTTACATCAATTTTCTTGCGGGAAACGACTTGTGCCAGTGACCTTATCTGTTCGCAGCAGCCAAATATGGTTCATTCATTCATTCATCTCTCGGATTGTTAATGTTTGATAAAGAGTGACGTGTTTGATAAATTATTGAAAACAAATCAGAAATGCTGTTCAAACGGAAACTGAATGAAGCGTGGATTTATCTGCCGTGATTGGAGTGAGAGAAGGTGTCACGGCGGTCCCCATCCCGCATTCAAAGTCATCGCATACGGTATCATTGTCTTGTCACCGAATCTAAAAATATTAGTGAGCTTCATTTATTTGTTTTGATTTTATAATCGGGTATCAAGTTTACAATGTATTTAGTTTTTGTCAGAAAACTGGGTATCAATTACTGTACAATAGGATACCTATACTCATATTGCTTTATTTATCATCATGAATAGCATACATTGAAATCCCTTCTAAGGGATTACATTGAACATATTTACTGTCAAAGAATTAGAATAAAAATGTAGTGTTTCATCTATTCCAAAGAATATTTATGGAGGGATAGTCCACTCCACAATGAGTTGAATACATCAGTACAATCTACAAAGAGGATTTGCAAACCAAATGACATATGTCTACTGAATTTCTTATTCATAGAAACTAAATCGATATTCAATCATTGTTAAACTATTTTTAGTTCCTACCTACGACATAGAACTATAGGCCAACACACTTGTTATTAATAAATTTTTTATTAGCATATCAGAAATCAGTTATTGTTCAGCTGCAAAAATAAATTATTTTAACTAAAGTATACATTCAAATTGTCCTAATAAAACATATTTAAAAAATTATTTTTCTCTAATTTGATT
>BSBK01002374.1:5000-15000 GCA_027943335.1 Chamaecyparis obtusa
TATATGGTTTCAAACCTTTTTATATGAATAGATTATATTAATTTATTAAACTTTAGAACTTTATATCCTAATTAAAAATTATATAAATTTAATTAAAAATATTCAAATATTATTATATTTTAATAAGAAATAATTTTTTAACCCTAGTTTTTCATTTAGGGTTATTATCTTGATCATATTTTATCATTTTATCTCTTTATTGATATTCTACATTTCGATCCTAGTTGGTAACCTGGTTCTCGACAGGAACCATTAGGGTTATGATATTCTATTGAATTATTCTATATTTTGAATTGAACCTTTTTGGGAGTGTTGACCCAATCTTTTCCCTTTAAATATTTTCTAAGTTTGTATTTTCACCTTGGGTTACCCCTTTTATTAACTCTTTTTTTAAACCCGGTTAGGGTTTCTTAGAGACCTAGTTAGGGTTTTGTTTTGACTGATGCAGATTGATGAACAAGGGATGTTGGCAAGCTAGCGCATGTCATGATACCTCTTGTGATTTAATATGTGTTCATTATTGTGTTTTGTTTCATGTTGAGTGTTCCTTAGTGTGTAACCAGTTGATTTAATGTGCTTTAAAAAAGTTATTGTATTTGTTTTGCCCTAATTTTTGGGTATGACACTCTGTGAGGAGTCAACCCTATTAAAGGTTACAATACACACTGTTAGGTGTGACCCTATTAAATTATTTATTCACCTTGTTAGGAGTGGCCTTGTTAGAGGGCTTAAGAACATTCCATTAGAATGTCACCTTGATTAAAGGATTTACAAATGATTGTTAGGTCAACCTTGATTAAAGTATTTTGACTGATACAATGGTTAGAATGTAATAGTAATTTTTGATCTGAAACATACAACTCACTTTGCAAATACAAATCTAATGTAGCTCATACACTGATCTAATGACTGACCTTCATTATCATCTCCATCTCTAATCTGCTTGGAAATCCTTCAAGAAATAACCCCAACTCTTCTCAGATCTTCACAGCTCTTCTCATCCTTCTGCTTGGGTTTTCTAATCAACAAAATCGACCTCTATGCATAACCTACAATTAGGTCATCCTTATACCTCCTTAATTAGGTAACTTAATTTTTTTCCACTTAATGATCTCTGTAGATCTTAGTTTTAGGTCAGATTCATCGAATCCTTCCAAAATTTTATTCTCCTCCTTATCCTTCTAGATACTTATCAAAACTTGTCCTTGAATCCATAAGAAAATGGTTTACCATGCATTAAATACTCTAATTCATTCATCCTTTTCTTCAACACATTTTACATATTCCAAGAATTCAACTATGTTGGCTAGGAATCTCAAATCTTTCATAAACTGTAAAATACTGACACTCGGTCATCACTATGTTCTTCTACTTGGTTTTCACAGGATAGCTCGTTCATTGCTAAAATTGTTCTTCTTGGCAATTACTATCTTCACTGGGTTAATAATGCAGTCAAGGATGGTGGATCCAATGAAGGACAGTCCAAACCTTGCAGTGAAAAGAATTACATAGTGGATTACTCAACAATGCAACACAAAGTAATTGTTCAACACTGATTTTCATTAACATGCCTGGCTATAAGGCCTTCTGGGTTAGGCCCAATTACAATCAGAAAACAATTCTACAAGATCCACAACCAGATCCAATACAATCTCAGCTAGTTCAGTTTTAAAGACAATCAGAAGCTGATGGAAACCCTAAGGTAGATCTAAACTTGAGCTTGCAAGCCTCTAAGAAATATCCTTGTTCCCAAGTATGCAACCCCTAGCTCTGCTACAAAGAACTATCAAATTACCATCTGACCTGTAAGAACATCAAGAAATTTTCCACAACTTTGCCAACTTTAGCTTTCAAAACCTCAGATCTGACTCCCTAAGTTTTCCAAGTCATGAACCTTTCTTCTCTCCTTGATCTATCTCCAGTCTATCCAAACATCTACCCAAGCCCTCCTTAAATACTAATAATCAACCACAAGTCAACTAGATGAAACCCTTAACTCCCCCCAAAAAATAATTAAATGCCATACAAGTCATCTTAAAAATGTATACAAACATTTAATTATGCATGTCAGCCCAAGACAATGGCTACCAACAATTAATTCACCAAGTCAGCTCAACAAATCACATAGAACTCCAGTTGGTAAGTCAGAACTACCGAGCGATAGTAAAATTACCGAGCACACCAGGCATCACCAAGTACTAGTATCAACTGAGCACTGCAGGCATGACCAAGTAACACTTTCACTGAGTGCCAGAGACTACTAAGTTCCTTCAGTGATCGAGCCTCCTTTAATGACCGAGACCGTCAGTCAAGGCTGCAATTGAGTAAAACTAGCCAAAACACAAACACTCCATGCAGTTTACCAAGGACACAGAATGCCCCTACCTAAACCTTAGATGCCCCTGCATCAGACACCCCAAGTTCCAAAAGATATTCATGTGAGAAGAACATCTTTCAGGATTCAACACATAAATCCCAAACTAGTTCCTCACATACAAGTCCTCCACCTTTTTTGCTTGTAAATTCTTCCACTTTAGTTTCCTCTGTCTCTTCAAGTCTTTTCTAGACAATGCATAGGTCATTTCTTCATATTGATCATTCATTTTCTCTGGATCTACAATCTCAATGCGGCTACCAATACTTAGGATTCTATTACATAGTGTTGTATCCATCAAAAGTATTAGTGAAAACTTCCTTTCATTCTTCTCAACAGTAAACATATTCTTTACACAGTCATAAATATCTCTGCAATCATATTGCCAAGGTCTACTGAGTAATATATCACAACTATTCATCTTCATAATGTCACAAAGCACAAGATCCTTGTACTGGCCAATCTGAACATCAATGAAGCATTGTTCTCTAACTTCCAAAGCATGAACATCTTGTAACCAGCCAAGCCTATAAGGACAAGGATGTTTCATTCTCTTCAAACCAAGTTTCTAAACTAGGTCTTCAACAACAAGGTTATCAGTACTACCACTATCAACAATAACGAGTTTACCTTCAGTCTTGCATTGGGTCCTAAACAAGTTACTCCTTTGACAAGGTTCATCTTTTGTACCGAGCAATGTTCATTGAAGCAGAAAGTTCTCTGATTCAAGTTCATTTTGAATGTTCTCATTCATCACAATAGTTTGTCAGTCAACCTTCTTCTGTGTGCATTCAAAAGAATGGTGTCCTTCCTCTCCACAGTTATAGCAAGTACTCTTAAAGATAACTCTACCCATCTTCTTCTTTGGCTCCACAGGTTTCTGTTCATCTTCTGCATCAGTCAGTTTATCCTTCACCAAGTGATCAACCTTTTCTTTCCCTCGGGAGTTACTAGGTTGTTTCCTCTTCAACTTATCTTTTGCCTTTAGAGCATATTGATAAGCATCTTCAATAGAATCAATCTTCAACATACCAAGCTCATCCTAAACATTGAATCTCAGACCATTCACATACCGAGCTACCTTTTCCTTACCAAGCTCTCGGTGTCCAGACCAAATAGTAAGTTTGTAGAAATCCTCGGTATAATCTTCAACAAACAAATCCTTCTATTTCAGATTTTGCAACTTCTTAAACAAGTCAAGCTCATAGTCAGCTGGTATGAACTTAGCTTTCAACTTAGTCACCATCAATCTCCACTGATTGATCTTTGTTTCACATTCATCTTCTCGGTCTCTCTGTAGTTCCTTCCACCAAAGAGAATCATGTCCTTTCAACTTTGTCTATGATAATCTCACCCAAAGAGGATATTCAATTTCTTCCAGCTCAAAGAAATCTTCAAGTTCACTAATCTAATCAATCAGATTGTCGGGCTTCAAAGTACTAGAGAAAGTAGAAACTTCCATTTGGTAATTACTAAACTGAGTAGCAGGTCTAGGCAACCGAGCAGTTCTGTCTTCACCAGATCTGTTCCTTCGATAATCACCACTAGATCCAGAAGTTTCAAATTCTTCAACAACTTCTTCATAGCCATCCTCAGTACCAACATTCTGAGGTATACCAGTAATAGTTCTCATGATCTCAGTGACCATATCATTCTTCATCAATTCTATCTCAGATCTGAAATTTGATTTCACCTTCTCTGTGATCTGGGATTCAATAGTATCAAAAAGATTAGAAATAACTCTAGGGTCCAATATTCTCAGAGGAATCCTTAAAGATAAGATAAACCCTCTGCAACAAACCCTTGCCAACCACCTTGTGACAATCTCCAAGTTGCAACAAGTCAGATCTCAACCTGCAAACTTGTAAACAACTAGGGCACAACTTCACAAGTTTAGTGCTTTAGATCTATAATCTGGATTGTGCACAATCTCTGCTTCAATAAGATTAACTTTGTAAGATCAGCCTTGCTAGGTCAACTTCTGCTTCAACAAGATCAAACTTCACTCTGATACCACCTAATGCAGTCAAGGATGGTGGATCCAATGAAGGACAGTCCAAACCTTGCACCCAAAAGAATTACACAGTGGATTACTCAACAATGCAACACAAAGTAATTGTTCAACATTGATTTTCATTAACATGCCCAGCTATAAGGCCTTCTGGGTTAGGCCCAATTACAATTAGAAAACAATTCTGCAAGATCCATAACCAGATCTAATACAATCTCAGCTAGTTCAGTTCTGAAGACAATCAAAAGCTGATGGAAACCCTAAGGTAGATCTAAACTTGAGCTTGCAAGCCTCCAAACAATCTCCTTGTTCCCAAGTATGCAACCCCTAGCTCTGCTACAAAGAACTATTAGATTACCATCTGACCTGCAAGAACATCAAGAACTTTTCCACAACTTTGCCAACTTTAGCTTTCAGAACCTCAGATCTGACTCCCTAAGTTTTCCAAGTCATGAACCTTTCTTCTCTCCTTGATCTATCTCCAGTCTATCCAAACATCTACCCAAGCCCTCCTTAAATACTAATCATTAGCCACAAGTCATCTGGATGAAACCCTTAACTCCCCCAAAACAATAATTAAATACCATACAAGTCAGCTTACAAATGTATACAAACATTTAATTCTGCATGTCAGCCCAAGACAATGGCTACCAAAAATTAATTCACCAAGTTGGCTCAACAAATCACATAGAACTCTAGTCGTTAAGTCAGAACTATCGAGCGACAGTAAAATTACCGAGCATGCCAAGCATCGCCGAGTACCAGTATCAATTGAGCACCATAGGCATGACCGAGTAACACTTTCACCGAGCATCAGAGACTACCGAGTTCCTTCAGTGACCGAGCCTTCTTCAATGATTGAGACCATGGGTCAAGGCTGCAACAGAGTAAAAGCGGCCAAAATACAAACACTCCATACAATTTGCCGAGGACACAGAATGCCCTTGCCTAAACCTTGGATGCCCCTACATCAGTTAATTATTTGATGCTCAATAATTAATGATGCTTGATTGATACTATATTTTCTCAGTTTATACTAGCACTTGGTCAACACTAGCATCATTTGTCTTAAACATAAGTTTCTTAATATTCTTCTCTTTTGCTTGGTTAAGCCTAAGCTTTTAGACTTTCTTTCCTCATTTCTTCTAAGCTTCAAAACAACTAAATTCTTCACTTAGTGTTATAGATAAATAACACATTACCTTGCCAATGTGCCAACTAATCAAGTACCCATTGTAATTTCTTATAACTCAACCTTTCACTAGGTCATCTTGTTATCTCCTCTTTTCAAATCCTCTTCATCAATCAAATGATATGGTACTTTACTAGATAGACATTGCCTCACCAGTTAAGGTTTGACATCAATGACAATATAACAATTGTTTAAATTGTAGTTTCTAACAGTGCTACCATTGTTATCCTCATTTGATGCATTTTGATTTAACTCAATGACAACCGTAGCTTGTGGTGGTGGTACTAGTGAAGTCGATTAAGCAGAAACATTTCCAATTCCAAAGAAAGCCTTTATGGTAGTATCTCTAAGTTTTGGGCATTTTGATGGTCTCCCAATCCCTTCACTTCCCTAAGGAGTATTACCCTTATCTACCCTTCCAATCCCTTCAATCTTTTTACGATTCTTACCCTTGTCTACCCTTCCAATCCCTTCAATGCCTTGAGGAGTCTTAGCCTTGTCAAATTATAGGCTTGGCCTTTCATTTTCAATCCCTTCACTTCCCTGAGGAGTATGAGTCTTTCCCATGTCTAACATGGAAATCCCTTAAGTGCTATCACCAAAGTGAGAAGTCTAAGTCTCAACCTCCCCTACCATCTCAATCCCTTCACTAGCCTGAGGATACTCAGGATAGTCACCCTTATCTGACATCTTGACCTCTCACTAGTCACTGGGATTCTAGGAATTAAAATTAATAGAAATACTGTAAAATGTGAACAAATAATTTCTTACCTCGGCCCATTACACTTTCTCTGAAATGTTGAATCCTCTCTTTATTGTTGCAAGATTGTAATTTGTAAATATGGCCCTCCAAAATTTTGTAATGGGACATGAAAAGACTGTAACAAACCTAAAATTGTGTTCAATTTTTCAAACTTTTGATTAACTAATTTGAATTTATATCAGTCCATGATTCCAATTTCCATTTTTTGTGAATTCGTGGGATTTTCAAAATACATTAATATCTTGATTTAAGTGTGGCAAAAAATGTGCCGTCTTGTTCAATGGACATTGCAGGAATTAAGAAATGGTTGGTGAAATAGGTCCCACTCAATATAACAATCCCAATGAATATAACAGTCATCCACCAAGAAATGTAATTTTTTTGGGGTGAAATTGGCTGACTCATTCAATTCATAATTAATAGTTGTTGGCGAATCAAGAGGCCGTTACAAGAACCATGTCAGATTGGTTAAAGGAGAATATACTAGTAAACCACATCAAACGAAAAAATAAAAATGGCGATTTGAAAGATTATTGACCCATTACCATGTTAAATTTTGGTGATTTGAGCCACCATGTATCAGACAAGATTCACCAATTTCGGCAATGATAATTCCCAGAATTTTCCAAAAGGTGAATATTCACCACTAAAAAACACTCTGGTTGTTTTCTATGGAGTTCATCGATGATAGAAGGATAAATTTGTACACCATTATGAAGGGTGGATAGAATTTTGTGTTGTTTTCATTAAAGGAGAAGTGAAGTACAATAATATTATAACCTACCATAGCTCAACAAAAAATGTTGTAATGGTGATTAGAGAGGTAAAGAATAGTTCAATTGGGATTTTTTAAAGAAGAATACATTTGGGAATAGAGAAATTTATATTGGACTTACATGCAACAAAATATAGAATTGAGATTTAGAGAAACATGATTAGATACAACTAACATATTTTTAATTCATTTATGAAGGTCATAGATCTGGAATACCATGCATAACCTGTGGTGGTAAACTACATATTGAAGATGGAGGACAAGAGAGGATAAGAGAAAAGGGAAGAGCTCAAAAGAATAAACAAGTATAGATAGAGGATGATAATGGATTCTCCATCATAATAATCTTTAAATATTCATTAGTTTCCAACTCATGGAACATTTTACTTAGGCACCATGTTTGATGCATGAGCATCTAGGTTGACTTGGAATCTTTTGTCAATAAAAAATATGTGTTTTTGCTTTGCCTATTTGTCCTTCATTGCTTTGGTTGTATTATTTTACTTTTCAAATTCCAAATAATTACAAGAGTCTTGGTCAAATAATTTCTCCTTGAAGTTTGGCCTAGTGGGTATTGATAGTTCAATTTTTTTAAATTTTTAATTGTATCTTTGAAAATTAAAAGTTGTGATCTTCCAACACATCTTGAATGACCTTATTATCTTGCTAAGTTAATTAGAATGTAAAAACTCTAGTTGTGGAACTTTACCTAGTATTCAAACATTGATAGAAAATTTTCCTTGTTTGGGATTCCTTTAAATTCTCATGATTCTTCTTGAACATTGAATCTTTACTAAAGTCTTTGTGAAACTTGACCTATAAAAAATTATTTGTGGTTTGAATTACCCTAGTGCCTATCTATTCAAAAAGAACATTCATCAATGTTTTCCTAAGGAGTGGATATCTATTCTAGAAATACCTCTTTTTAAAAGTGGTGACATTAATAATCCTTCCAATTATAGAACCATTATGTTAAATTCATTATTTTCTAAGCTATTTTTTAGAATGATAGAAAATAGAATCAACACATGAGACAAAAGACAAAGATAAGTGTACTAAAGGATAAGACATATTCAAGCATAAACATTATACAGTTGACCATGACATCACTTTGAGGCACTTGATAAAAAATGTTTGGAGGAAAAGGGAACAAGCCTTTTTTTTTTTTTTTTCAAAAAGGCATTTGAAATTTGTTCATATTGATAAATTGTGGCATTGAATGGTAGATCTTGGGATTCCTTCACATCTTAGGGTAGTTTTCCATAGGATTTGGGTGAACCCATAATAGTGGGTTACACTCTTTTGCCTGAACAAACACTGAACTCTACATTTTGAAAAAAACTTTTAGATTCGGATGCATATTGTTGTTAAATCATTTGAAATTGATAAATGAAGTAAATTAGAGTCTTTTAGGATTTTCTATCTAGATTCTATATATATATATATATATATATATATATATATATATATATATATATATATATATATATATATATATAAAATTTTTGAATTGATTTAAAAAAAATTCTTTCTCCCACAAAAACTGGTATGTTGCTGAAAACATCATTTTCAAAGAGTTACATTGTTTTCATAGAGCATAACTTATTTTCCAAAATAGATATGAATGTGCCTCTTTCGAATTTAGTTTTATAACATCCATACATAAGGCATAAAATTGGTTTTGTGATATTATCATGATTATTGCATATTTTATTAACATTTGAAGTTGACTAAACTGTAATTTTGACATACCTTGACTACATAGCTTATAACTTATCGTGTATTTGTCCAATTTCATTTTTTTATTTTTTTTATGGAAAGAGAACCTCAATACCTATGGAATAGATTTTTTTTTCTCATTTACTATATTTCCATAAGCATCAAACATAGAGGTACACATATGGTGAAATATCTATGTTTAGTAAAATTAAAAATACAAAGTCATTATAAACTTAATATATATTAACTTTATAATCATTGGAAAGATTTTTCTTAGTAGTACCTTACTAGATAGATAGGTTTGTCAAATGGATTCATTTGATCTGCCAAAAGATAAAGTCAAAGTGATTTTTTGTCATCATTTTAATAGGTGCAAAGGAGACTCATTTGTAGGTATGAATGAGGAGTATAGATGTTATATCAATTTTTTTAATCTAAGAGGCTTTGAGCTAACCATTTGTAATTAATTCCTTCAACTGGAACCTCTCAAGGCTCAAATCATCATATTTTATTAAAAATGTGTTATTTCAACAAAAATTAGCATGTCTAAAAAAGTGTAACCCACTATTGTGGGGTCACTCATTTATGAAGAGATTAAAGTAAAAATTATATTTTCCATCTTATAAAGTTTTAGGAGTGACATTGTAGTCAAGAAAGGGTGCCCCTTATCCCCACTCGTTTTGGACTATATATTGGTGAGCTTGAGGAATGGTTAAATTCTCAAGGTGGAGAAGGGGTTCATTTGGGGGAGTTTTTTCTATGGATTCTTCTCTAAGTTGATGATCTTATGCCGATTTTAAATTGGGCTCATGGGTTTCAAAAACACTTATTTGTCCTTGAACAATTTTATAGTGTAGTGGGGATGCAAGTTAATACCAACAAGACTGAAATCATGATTTTCTCTAAATATGGAAATAAAATTAAAGATAATTTTCACTTTGAAGGAATCATTGTGAAGAATTTAAGGAGTGCAAATATCTTGGTTTTGACTTCAACTAGTTAATTTTGGAGGATTGTAGAAAAAAAATAGAACTTTAGGTGGACAAAAGGTGTTTTATGCTCTTCAAAATAAGTGTAGAGAGGCTAAACTTAGGGATTGGAAAACTATCCAGGTTCTTTTTGGTCTTCTAGTGATATCAATTTTTCTTTATGGATGTGAATTGTGG